>JAMZAV010001911.1:0-249522 GCA_024449915.1 Sweltsa coloradensis
ACGTCAAACGGGGTTCATTCTGATATCAATTTTGAAATGTGATTGCTTTTTCTAAAATTTACTGTATTGATGTACTTAGTTTGATAGGAAAATGGTGTTGCTTTAAAATTTATTTATGCATTCTTGAATGAGAAAATAATGTGAAAGGTATTTCAAATGCCCGAGAAATAATAAAAATATAATAACGCAAGTAAGCAAACTTTAAAAAAATATACTTCGAAAGAAATTCATTACCGTTTCATAATTTCAACACACATTACATACATTGGTGTTCCATCTCCTTTCACAATTATTTTTTCATTTCATTAATTAACATACGTGCCTTGCCGTCGTTGTAGCATACGGGGCAGTACATTGGATGTCATTGGGTACAGCTATTAGGTATAGGTTTGAAGAAATATATTTGAATGAATTTAATGTATGGGTATATCATGGAAATAGTTTGAAACGAATATAAATATTTATGTTTCTTATTAGGCCGCCACCTACAGAACAAATGTCATAATCAAAAGGCCGGAGAATAGTTGACTTTTTTCATCTTTCCGTTCAATGCAGTCAGAAAAAAATCGGAAGCATAAAACTCAATGATAGTGTACTATTGTTGTACACTTTTACTTTACTGTACTTTTATGGATACGGACTTGATAGAAGAAAATGTGACGAGTTTCAATCGTATTGAATATTCAAATGTCAATGAATAATTTAAAAAACAGCACTTGCTTCAGAAGCCTTTTCAAATTCCCCATTCTTTATATACCAGTCATCAATGGATCAGTGCATGGTTGATCAGGAGCTTTTGCACAGCTAGTTAAAATATCATCCTGATTAAATATTCACAACATATTAATATTAGGTATATTTATGTACGTAGCTTATAGCGCCAATAAACGGCACGTTACACGTACCCACGCATAATAAATTGCGATAAATTGTAATAATAAGTAGATTAAAATATGTAACAATCATGCCTCAAGTATGTCTTGTGGTTTTTAAATCAGCGTTTCGAAATACATATACTTCTTACGGGCGTGTTTCGATTCCACAGTTTTCAGTCGGAAAAGATTTATACATTTTTTTTCATACATCACTTTACATTTAAACCCAAATTTGGAATTTCCTGATCATAAAAATTTACTAAATCACCCTAGATCTAGCACCCTTTTTGTAATAATAACTCGTCCACGGAGCGAGACTGCGAACATGTGAAATAATAGGTTGAGTGACTAATATTAGTCACTCAACGATAATAGAGCTTCGCGCCTCGCGGACCGTAGACCGGACTCACGGCGCGCACCGTATCGGAGCTCTGCAGTACATCGTGCAGCCACCAAGACGTACATTGCAACTGCGGCCGTCTTTTGGACGGCTATTTTTCGAATATTCTGAGTGACATTTGCGAAATCCCACCTCCAGTGCCTCTTTCAAGCTCCCATTATCACCAACTTAGGCCTACTGGCCAAACTCCGGTTGACTTTTAACCCTAGTCAGCTGCATTCTGGCACGCCGGATACCAGCCAGATCCTTGCCGTACGCGGCTAGCCATGACTTGGCAAACAACTGGATAGCCATATGTGGATCGGATGCGCCTAAACCCTAGTCAGCTCATCTGGCACGCCGGATACCAGCCAGATCTTGCCGTACGGGCTAGCCATGGACTTGGCAAAACAACTGGCTAGCCACACGTGGCCCAGATGCGTCTTAACCAAGCTCAGAGGTATGTGGCACGACGGATGCTAGCCATGTCATTTCCACACACGGCCAGCCAGACTCGTCTTAAACAAACAACTGTTTAGCCGTTAGGGCAGAAAGAGGGTGGGGGTAGCGTCGATTTTGGGAATTTTGAAAATAATAAAGGGACTTGTCTGTTACCTTTTTTTGGGTTTAGTTGCGAATGCTCTCTCGAGAAGGCTGGATCTATGCTGGTCTCTGTGGTGTAGGTATTTATGCTACGTATAATGCACACGCACGTAGCACACTTTTTTGGAGCCCCATGGAAAGGTAATATATACGCAGTACACACACCCAAAAGATTCATATAGGCGCACCGCACCAGCGAGAAGGGTAGTCATCCTGAAGGTAAGTGGTAGTGTAGATACTACACATCTGTTGCCAGAAAGTGTAAAAATACTCAAGGTTAAAATACAGTACGCACTCGCCCTATAGCAAGAAGATGGATTCATATAGGCAAAGCCTGGAGCAGAAGTCGAACTGAAGGTAATGTTAAAACCACTCAGCCCTTGCCAGGAGGGTCGTGTCTTCATACTTATGGTAAACATGCAGTCGCACGAACCGTTATAGCAAGAGGATGATCATATAGGCACACCGCGCAAAAACCCGGAGCAGAAGTCGTAAAAGAAGGACTCGTGCAGTCCTTGCCAGGGAAAGAACGTGTCTTCATACTAATGGTAAACATGCAGGACGCACGCAGAAATCTTATAGGAAGATAAGGTTAAACCACTCAGCCCTTGCCAGAAAATTGGGTCTTCATACTAATGGTAACACATTGCAGTACGTACGCACCCCCAGCAAGAAGGTGGATTCATATCGGCGCACGGTGCCAGAAAAATGTCCATGTTTCATGTAAGTATACACTCGCTCACATCCATCGCAGGAAAAAAAAAAAATATGAAATATATCATTGACAGTTATTTATAAAAAAAATTGTGAATAAATATGTATGCGTATCATTATTTTCCCCATGATGAGTCCTAAACTTCCTGTCAGACCCAATATGGCAACATGGCTATGCTCTCATCAGTAAATAAAACTTGTCTGGCTGGGATCTGGCAACCACAAGGCTAGCCGTGCGTTGGCTGGCCAGATGCGTCCCGTACGAGGCCCAGCCGCATGGGCCCCTACGTGGCATGACTGCCAAAACGAAAAACCAGCCCACACACGGCTAGCCGCATGTGGCATGGACGTTTCGCCGGCTAGCCAGATATGGCCTTACAAGGCCCAGACGTACGTGTTCTTAGGGGGTATTTTGGATAGTACTAGGAAAACGCTTAAGTCCCCCCGCGTTGTTGGATGAGCGTAATTGGTGCATGAGCTACCCTGTGTTATATGGATTTTCTGTTGTTCGTGAAAAAATCATTACTCAGTGAAGATTTTTTAAAAATTATATAAATTAAATAAAAAATAAAACTTTTATCTTAATTTTTTTAATTAATCGTAATTTTAAAAAAGAAAAAAATCGTAAGATTTCATTTTCATAAGAAATAATTATTCGATTGCCCTCAAATTTCACAAGAATATATTAATTTATAAGATTAAGGGTTTTGTGAAAAAATTTATTACAATCGGATAAAGCATATTGGTGTAAAAAGTCAAAGAATTGTTTTAAAAAAGAAAAAACACGTAAAATTTCGATTTTTATAAGAAATAATTTTCGATTGCGCTCAAATTTTACAAGAATCATCAAAATGGATAAAGCATGTAGGTGTTATAAGTCGAGAAATTTTTAAAAAATTCGAAAAATCGTAAAATTGCGATTTTTATGAGAAATAATTTCCGATTGTGCTCAAAAACGTGGCAGTTCTAAGTTCAGAGATTTCGAAGACCTCCATAAAATTTCATCGCAATCGGAGTATCGGTTTAGCCGGAATCGTGTTAACAAACAGACAAAAATACAGAAAAAAAAACATTCCGGATTTTTTCTCCAGTGTAGTGAAATGGAATCTTCGCTCCGCTCGCTACGCTCATCCAACAATAATTGTGAAGGGATGTCCGAGGGCTGTTTAAGAGGACTCAATCCCTTGCATTCGCATTAACAGCTGAGGAAAACCTTGGAAAAACCTTCCGCTAGAGCCAATAATGCGAATATTGTATCGTATAATTAATTAAAATTACTCATTATTAAGCGAGCGAAGCGAGCGTTTCCATTTGACTCTGCCGGAAAAATTAGTCACTGGTTTTGTTTTGTTTTTTGTTTTTTGTTTTTTGTTTTTTGTTTTTTTTGTTTTTTTTTTTTTTTGTATGTCTCGCCATAACGTTCGAACGGAGGCTCGGATCGAGTTGAAATTTTGACCATCCGCAAGCTTCGTTCTCGATTGAATGCCATTAGTTTTGTGGCAAAATCGTTCAAAAAGTTAAAAAGTTACATTAAAGTTAATCGAAAGTTTTTTTTTCAAACTAAACGGCGACAAAATCTGAGATAGCCAAATCATTTAGAATGTCCGTCCGGTCACGAATATGTTAATTTTATTTTGATCCGATAAGTAGTGTAGATGGAAATTACATTATAACAAAAGTAACGTTGCCATGGCAACGAAAAGACGCGCGAAGTTTCTAATGCACTGCCACCTAGAAGTAATCAAAATACTTTCGAGGAAGCAGTCTATTATTTGTCAACAAAGAGTTTAAATAGTTAACCCAAGGAGTCAGGTTCTCTAGATGGCGGTGGATTTTATCCACAAAGTAAAGGATTACACACGGGTTTATATCCAAATACCTTGGTTATAATAAATAATTTTGGATACATGGCCCTGTGGACAGCGAACGTCGCAAATTTAAAAATATAAAAAAAATGTGCAATGTGGGTCTAGCTATAGCACGTGCTCGCTTATCAACGCGTCCAACTGAGCGTTTCCTAGTAATAGGCGTATGCCCATCGCCGCTTGCGCACCAGACTACAGTGACTACAGACTTTTTCTACTTATTTCCTCTTTCAAATGACGAATGAAAGTGTATGAAGTACAATGCCCGTGCTTTTGGACATTAGTATTGTCACCTAACAATATAATGTCCCCCCCCCCTCTCTCTCTTTTTAATTAAGCGAGCGAAGCGAGCGTTTCCATTTGACTCTGCCGGAAAAATTAGTCACTGGTTTTGTTTGTTTTTTTTTTTTTTTTTTTTTGTTTTTTTGTTTGTTTGTTTGTTTGTTTGTTTTTTTTTTTTTTTGTATGTCTCGCGATAACGTTTGAACGGAGGCTCGGATCGAGTTGAAATTTTCACCATCCGCAAGCTTTGTTCTCGATTGAATGCCATTAGTTTTGTGGCAAAATCGTTCAAAAAGTTAAAAAGTTACATTAAAGTTAATCGAAAGTTTTTTTTTCAAACTAACCGGCGACAAAATCTGAGATAGCCAAATCATTTAGAATGTCCGTCCGGTCACGAATATGTTAATTTTTTTGGAAATTACATTATAACAAGTAACGTTGCCATGGCAACGAAAAGACGCGCGAAGTTTCTAATGCACTGCCACCTAGAAGTAATCAAAATACTTTCGAGGAAGTAGTCTATTATTTGTCAACAAAGAGTTTAAATAGTTTTCCCAAGGAGTCAAGATCCTCTAGATGGCGGTGGATTTTAAAGTAAAGATTTAAACACGGGTTTACCCAAATACCTTGGCAATAATAAATAATACTGGAAACGCAAACGTCGTAAATTTTTAAATTTAAAAAATGTGCAATGTGGGTCTAGCTATAGCACGTGCTCGCTTATCAACGCGTCCAACTGAGCGTTTCCTAGTATAGTACATAGTTGTAAGTCTTATGTTAAATGTATCTTAAATATATGTACTGTAAGAACGTTAAAATATAGTACATAGTCATAGTCTTATGTAAATATAATGTAATATTAGTATTAGCCTATCCAGGCTCAAATGTCCAAGTCTAATTAAATATCTACTTGCATTTGTTTATCTGTGGCAATAAACAACTTACATACTATATATCTCGGCGAAACTCCGCTAGGAGATTTAGTGGACCTTGATCACACCATACATTTTTTTTAGTCAGCCAAAGAGTGGCAAGCGATCATTGTCCATTTTTCCCACTAACACTGGTTAGAAATAATTCAGATTTGTTATTAGGCGCTTATATGCTACAGCTACAGATATTCTTAGTAGACTTACTATGACTATACCAGTCCTTAGTTCGATCGCCGAGAAGGTGAAAATAATGCATCAAATCAACAGCAGAAGTGAGGCTGAGCAAGTTATATAAGGTGTGTTAGAACGGTCCGCTGCTAAACCAATCTTATGAATCACTTTGTATCACGCGTATAGCTATTAAGTTTGAATATATTTAGCGATAAATCAACAGCTTATTGAATCATGGTTGTAGCACGAAACGGCCATGGCGTAATGTGAGTTGTGAGCATGGTTTGAAACACCCGGTATTTAAGCGTTAGTAATTAATGTCCAAATCGGTTTATGGTTAGGATGAAAATTAGAGGTGGTAAAACACATCCTATTCAGTTAATTGGCGGTAGCTTGCTAGTTTATTATTGAAATACTATGTAACTAAAAATTAAAGTAGACAAACCAGGCATCGCCCAGTTCGCACTGAAGGGTAAAGGCATGGTAAATATAAAGGAAACTGATGATGGTCATATTGAAAGTTTCAACGTTTTAATTTATGCGAAGAGGTTACACAATATGAAGGTAAAAAGTGATTACAATCAGAAAATAATATTTATGTTTCATAAAACAAAAATTAATTGAAGTTATATGCTATATATTTTATAATGTTTGCAAAAAAATATGTCATAATATATTATAGAGCGAAGCTCCCAGCATCACTTTTCTGTCCGTCTGTGCGTGTTTCGCTCTGTTATAACGTTACGTACACTAGGTTCAAAGGTTCAATAGGGAAACCTGGTATATATCAATATACGCATTGGCATGTCGTAGCAGAGCTTCATAGCTTTGTGGGTGTTGCACTGTTTAACCGGTACCAACGGGACCTGTTTCTAAACACACAATCAAGAGACGCTATCCATCGCCCAATCACACTTAAAGAGACATCCCTTCATAATTTCCTACTCCAATTTACATAGTTAGCCACCTGAAGAGGGGCACATCAGGTAAAAACTGGTGTGCTCCCAAAGACGGGTTTCCTACAAAAATGTATTTATTTATTTAAAGAGTATATTAATCACATTCACACATTCAATGGAACTCGTCGCGTGTTATTTAGATTTCCTCAATTCACATAACAATAATAATGAAGAATAAGTTTGTAACATAGTTTAATCCACGTTGAAGGTTGTTGATAATTTTCAACGGTCTAACATGTAAACTAAAACATAAGAACATCTCTCGGAACAGAAAAATACGGAAAATTAACTTTTGAAGTCCCTAGAGATGTTCTTATGTTTTAGTTTACACGTTGGACCGTTGAAAATTATCAACAACCTTCAACGTGGATTGAACTATGTTACAACATTAATTCATTTTTAATAATTGTTATGTCAAGTGAGGAAATCTAAATTACACGCGCGCCAAACGCTCGAGTTCCGTTGAATGTGTTGCTTCACATCATTCGGACAGACACCGGAACTGGGAGAAGGGCTTCGAGTCCCATGTATCCCAAATCAGACTCATAGATTGATTTTTTTTTTTTTTTTTTTATTGAGTTTGAAAAAATATGATCCAAGTATTGTAATTAATATTGAATTTTTATAAATTATAATTTCAACATTTCTCGTGAGGAAGTTGCCCAGGGACTATTGTATGTATGTGGTATTCTGGAGATATTGTGAAAGGAATGTCCAAGGACAGTTTAAGAGCACTCATCCCTTGCATCCGCACTATCGAGGAAACCTTGGAATCAGAATTGCCAGTGCCGAGTATCGAAACCGATACCTCCCGAATCAGTTTATCGATCAAATGAAAGCATTGAGATGAAGAAAATTAAAAAGTATGTAAACACTAAAGTAGTTTGTTGTTGACATGACCTTGTACAATGTTCTTCAGTTGAATTCCAATTAGAACAAATTAGACCTCAAAGAGATATGTGTGTTGGGGATAGGCCATCGCTCTAACTCAGTCAAGGCACTAATTATTTCTCTAATGAGAGTTGAAGACTTGAAGTTACGTCATTCTCATAGCTAGTTAAAAAGTTTCAGAGGCGGGCAACGTAAAAGCCACGCTGCAGATGACAGCATCGATGAAAATAGGAATATAATGACTCTTTTATTAGGCCAGGCTGTTAAAAGGTCATTATTATGAAAATCGAAAAAGAACATTTACTCTTTACTATGTTTTATCACACTAGTCTATTTTATAATCTATACAACTTTTCACACGCGGGTGATATTTGATATGCAAATGAACAATGTGTAGTATTCGTTAAAAAGATAGAAATAAATATTTGTTGTTGTAGAGAAAATCCTTTGCATTGTGTTACCTTTCACACGCCATAAAAATATTTAGAATACCCACATGTCAAATTCAAGGATAATTAAATTGTTATTACGTTTTAGTGAGGGGAATGCGATTACAAAAGCGTTGACGAGTTTCTTACCAATGAGTGACTCCAAGCGCACCTGTGCACCAACTCTGGTTTACCTTTGTAGTCATATTCGGAAGAAGGAATGTACACGGTTTATACCTATACCAACAAGTTTTGAAATAGGTATGCCTAGATGCAAATTATTGTATCCCACACGGAAATTAAAATTCTAAATTAAGCAACTGGCATTATGAATAATATAGATTATCAGCCACCTAAAAATTTAACTGCAACTACAATGCGACATAACCGTGCAATGCCATTTTGACTGTGTAAAAATAGTATTAAATAAAAAAAGTGGACAGATAACTGGAAAAAAATGGAGGCCTACCAGTTCATCACTTTATCTTGGAAGTTGCCACTAATTTTTTTAACAGAGGGAATTTATGCCCCTCGTCAGGTGAACTATTATAGGTATATGAATTGCTGATAGGACAATATTTGAACTTTGAAGGGATGTACGAAGGTTCCCAATCCCTTGCATTCGCCCTAACGATTGGGGATAACTTCAGAAAAAAACCTTCAGTCAGGATTTCCGGTCACGACGGGATTCGAACCCGGGTCAGAGTCAAGCGCTTAGCGCTCGAGCCAACACTGTCGGCTAACACTCTTGTAATGTACCTAGAAGATAATGCTGAAACGCATCTTTAGCAGGCATACAGTCTAGTGGTCTTGATATATACATTTACTTAGTTTCTCCCTCAAACCAAAGTGGGCGCTGTAAAAACGACATGATCGATCTGTTTGGGCGGTGGCGCCAACAGCGTCGTGACGTCCTCGTGCCGGCTCACTTGGAACATTTCCCGTTGCACTGCATCTTTGAAGACTGTACATAGTATGGGTTTTGCCGGGATAATGAACATTTGATGATATCTTGTTGCGTTGTATTCAAAAGTTGTGGCATGTGCGTCGAAAGATAGTAAACAAATAATCCCGTGCATTGCATGTGATTTGATTTGAACTAGTATTTTTCGGTTCCATGGCTTGAGGCACTCGAATTCTTTCATATATTAATAACTAATTATTACATTTTATATCTACTCATAAAAATATCTATAAACGTTGACTAGGACCTCAAAAACGTACTCTATAAAAACAAATCTATTTCAAGTCGCTCCCGGCGTTTTTATATTCAATTTGCCAAAGCATTTTTTATTCTGAACTGTACAAGTTCTTAACATCTAATGAAAAGGTGTATGTTGATTGTTGAGTATAAAGTTTTATCGGAGCAATTTCTTATCCGCTATATATTCACAAACACCATGTAATCTTCGTATTTCGTAGAAGCATGAGCCTTGGGCATTGGAAGGATGGGCAAAACATGGGCGCGACTAGCGTACACTAGCGTTCTGTGAACTAAAGGGTGTGACAGTACTTTGCATAGTTGGAGCGCAGTTGCAGGGCTCCGTTTTATGAACAGTGCATTTTCGTCGGATCACATTCTAACCTCAAAATTGTTCAAAACATTACGATTTTGAATTATTTCTTCTAGATAGATGTGGCATCAAGTTAACAGCAAACGAATTGTTTCATAACGCAATCTGAAAAGCTTTGTTTCGTGTTTGGTGAGAGTGCCCTTGGAACCGTCCAACATTTACTTGTGTTAGTTCCCTGCACCGATCCAAGGACTAACAACACACGCAACAGAGATGGTTACTCAGTCAGATGAGTTCAATACTTTACTTATCGGAATTATAACCCGCATATTTTTATCGTCGGGTGCAATGTAGTAGTTTATAGTGGCTCGCTACTGGAAAGTGCCGTGGTATAATTGCAATTGTGCTGTGTGGGAGTGTACCGAGGAGTGTTTTGTAAGGTGTGAATGAGCACTGAGTGAGCCTAGTCAGTTGAAGGACACACAGCTATAGGCACTACAGCATCAGAAGTCTGTCCAGCGCCGACGAGCGCGGGTGTGGGCACTGGACTGGGTACAATCACCAGCTGATGCCTAGCCGAGAGCTTCAAGTTTCACATGTGGCGGATAATTATAGATTCTCTCCAGACAGTTTAAATCTGTTCGATTCTCGAGTAGTTTGAAGTTACGTTCATTCCGGCGAAAGATTTTAAGCAGTGAAACGTCTTGAATTTCGTTGAATTTTTTAAATTCTTGCAAATTAACATTCGGCGTGTTTATGTTTGTGTTAAACTTAAAATAACCACCGGATATACTCATCGCAAGAGGTCATCAATTGTCAAGCTAAAACAACGGTAGACCAAGCAAGACGTCAGCGCGGTTCTGGTTAGAGTGAAGTTTGAACATTTGTTATAAATCGAAAATAAAACTTCGACAACAATGAACGAAGAACTTATGTGGAAGCAGTTTTACGAGAAGGTCAAGGATCAGGACATGCTTCATAAGACTAAGACGGATCATGAAATCAGGTTAGATTTTACATAGATTTAAATATAGTTTTGTTAGACAACTGGAGCGGAGCTCTCAGAGGCTCTCTTTAGGCTATACGATCTGATCTATGCTCATTTTCCTTCTACTAATTATTATCTCATAGTTCCAAAGTCGGAGATTAGAGTTTACTTTTGCACTTTTTTACGTTAAAGAAACATTATTATCAAACAAAAAGTTTGTAGTGCGATCACAAACTTTATGGTAGAAATATATTTCGAGAAAAGTCTACTACTGTGACAGCCGGTGCCTGTAATGAGGTCTCTTACGAAAAGATTTATCACATACAATTATATAGTTAGCACACTCTTTCAATGAGGATGACTGTATATTTAACGAGGACCGGCCATTCATTCATACAATAATTGTGACTCAACTATTTAACTAGGTGACACAATCATTCTTCGCTTCTATTACCATATTGTTGTTGGCAGATTTGAAATAAAAATTTATTATATAGTTTCATTCCGTTTAAAGTTCATGCACTGCTAAGTCATCGTAGCTCGCTGGAATGTTATAGTCATCTCTATATCGGGCGATTGCGTGAGAGGAAACTGGGGTCCTACACAAGATCGACCAACCTTAACCTGCAGGTACTGTTACCGGTACCTAGCTGTACCCATACTGTGGCGAGTGAATGAAAGGTATCGACATTGTGAAACACATGACGTACTCTGCGATCGTTCCCATGGTACAAGGATATCTCTATGAACTATGAAGGAAGAATCGTGAAGGATCGTTCCAACAGGCTCGCTAATACCTACCCGTCTATATAGCACATTCCAAGCCAAGTTTTTGCAGCCAGGCATACATAGGGACTCGCCATTGAAAGAAATTGAAAATGAGCTGCAAATTCATCAAAGCATACACTTTAGGTCGGTAAAGAACACGAACTGGGGGCACCAACAATCGTATGAGAAGTCATTGCTCTTCTGAGTATGTTGAATATGGTAATATTAAAAATTAAACAAAGTACGTGCTTATTCATAGTTCGCACTCTGTACCTTCGCGTATACTCTGCAACATGTTTGGAGTTTCATTAGACACCCATTCATATGTTGATTTACTTAATTGCTTCAATTTAGTTGCTTCAACCATCAGAGTCGGATCACTTTTCATGTTGGTTATTTCACATTTGTATGATATATCGTGTGTGTGTGTGTGGGGGGGGGGGGGGCTTCGTTATACGAATGAATTTTCTTATGTTTTGCTGTGTAGTCCCAACTCCCAATTATAGAGTTAGTAGCGCTTAAAGCTAAAAAAAAAAAAAACAATCTAGTCATATCTTTGAAGCTTTACCGGTTGACGAATGGGGTTGATGTTTGCTGCACCAGTATGTCAAGAGTAATGTGGTTGGCGCTATCAGAGCACATTTTCCTAACACATCTTAGCTTTTTCTCCATCGCGCCACGACCATTTATCCTTTGCTAATAACCTCCCAACGTTTCAGATATTGTTTGATGCAAATCGATCAAAAAGTGATCTAGAATGAATGTGAAATTCTCCGGATTTAGCGATCAAGCGATTTTTAAATGGACATTTGACATTGTAAACAAGTTGGCCCTAGCTGATCCAATGTTGTTGTCCCCTCAGCAGCACGCTCAGTTGTATGCCCGTGGCTGCGCATGCGCAGTTTGGCTATATCCATGTGTGGCACTGAGAGACGCGGGTTCGAATCCCACGTGAGGACGTAGACATGGATCTTTGCAATCGTTCTCGACTTCGAGCAGAACTTCGTTGGTCCTACAGTCGTATAAAGAATAAACTATAATATCAGCAAATAACTCGCAGAAAAATGTCAACTCGGTTCGTCAAGATGATGACGTAATTTGAGTGACTACGACAGGAATAATTCATGACGATTGGGTGGGAGACTTCCTTAGTCGTGAACGTGATTGTTCTCAGTAACATGGGCAAGGAAGGTCGCGACGTTGTACGTCACCATTGGAACGTCTCCAGCATCTGTAACGAATGACGATTCTGTGACGTCTAAACCGCGACTATTAGTAATACTTAATTTCTGACGTCACCGTTTCTTTGACGAGACAAATTACTTGGTTTTGACCACTCGGGGTCGTCGTGATAGTGGAAACACACCTGGCCTCCAGAAAGCATGTGTACCGCAAGTTGCAAGTCTTGCTTAACAAGGAGTGTTAGCAGTGTAAACATCACCATGTGACACGAACAGTCTGACCGAGGTCTGATAGAACTCTTGATGTAGGTGCTCAACAAGTCAGAAGCCAGATAGAAGTCAGGATTAGAAAATATTGGACCGACACTTTCAGTTCTCACGTCGGAATGGTGACCTAAATTCAACAGAAACAATGGTAATTCCAACTCATCACGAGGGACAGTTAGATAAACCCACTTTAATCGTCGGCAGAATTGGCTGGATTATGTTTCTTCGGGAAATTTCAATTTCATTGTGGACAAGGCACCTAGCTTACGCATTTTTGTGGATCATTTCCTACAGCCAGCAAATATATTGTTGAATTATAAGAAAAAACCTAAAATGTAGTTTCACAAATCGTAAAAACTTTTATTGACTTTGATGATATCGGTCTTTGTAAATATGGTAAAATTGTTTATTTCTTTAATTTTTTCACTAAACATTAACTTTTAAAATTCTACGGCGATACAAATTTCCAAATTAAACATGTTTACAGGTTGCATGAAATACACCAAAAATACAAATGTCCTGCTCAGTCTAAATAAAAAGTTAGGTTTTGGAAAATCGTTACCTTCTGCCAAATTACTATTCATTTGAAAAAATTCTTGTCAGTTGTCACAAACTTTGTGGTAAAAATAATTTTAACCTTGGCTAAGCTTCGGGTTTCAAAATGTATGATATTTCCGAAATATGATATAGTATTAATGAATGGATGAATTAAGATTTACGAGTGAGTAGGAAGACGACGAAGGGGGCGTCGCGCCCACCCGCTAGCCTGACGAGTTGGTACCACACGGCACAGGGCTCGGTATATGGCAAGGGCAACTATTCGATTCGGCGGTTGACTAATGTAACATAATGTTCCATACACGTAATGTTTAGAGCACTCAGTTGCGACTCGGCTCTCAGTCATGTAAGTAGGTCTAAACTTAGCTGCATCGCAGCAATACCAATAGCTCAAAAGTAATGCTAATTAACGGTGTCAACAATTATAAGAGAAATGTATTTAGCATTCTTAAACTGCAGGTATTGCAGGGAGCGAGATAAGTTTGACAAGATATATAAACCGCACTTTATAAACCACAAACATTTCTGTATTTTTTTTCTTATTTTAATAACACTAGGCCTAGGTTTATAGTTTGATTTTTGCAGTTAATATTAATTCGTATTTAGAAACTGTCGTTCTGTTGTGTGAGCTTCAATTTATCAGAGTTCAGCTAATAGTCCATCAGTGGAATATTTTTTAATCATCAAGGTCATCATCTGACACAATAACAATGTCTGCAGCTAAGACATTGACTACATTAATTTGTATTCAAGAATTCAATGTTACATAATAGCCTGCAGTCTGCATAATTGTTAATTCAGCTAACACATCCGACTACGATGTAAGATTCATGTTCATGTCTGCATACTTTGTGTGTACTGTATGTTCAGTGTATCACTGCTTCCACTGTAGTCTCTCAGTGAAACGATCTATCTATCCCAGAACCACATAACTTCTGTGAACTTGAGTTGAGGCGAGTGATTCTTTCACAATTCAAGGTTGAATCTCTTCGTTTTCGTTTACTTTACATAGAACGAAAATAAAAATGAAAGAGTGTTTAGCCTTCCTCTGTGAAAAAGTGCACCATCATCAATAATGATTGAACGTATACGAGAAAACTGCATGTGTTAACGTGAACTGACCTTTGAAAACCTCGATAAAACTATCCACGTGTGGCTCGTTGATCTTGTGGTCTGCTTCCAATGCAGAAGGTCCAGGGTTCGATTCCCGCTAGTCAAAAGTTTTTTAACTTCTAATATGGACTTCCATCAGTCCATCAGTCCATCAGTTCTTGTCTTAGGAATTTGTAAACGGTGACTTTGGAGCCATCCTAGCAACGACAACATAAATTTAAAGTTGTTCTGAATCGGCCTTGTTGATTCTGGCGTTGATCCGCGTGTGTTCGCACTGTCCATACCACTGATTGCTATATTTCCTATTAAAAAATCGATCTTTGGTTGATCGTTCACTCGTCGATTGCGTCGGGGCCTGCAGGGTTGGCTTGGTCACTTTGGTTTACTGTCCCCCACTGAAAATCAGTTATGTGACTGAGTGGTAGACTCGAAATACGGATTTATTTATTTATTTGTCAGGATCGCCCCCAAATTAACCACTGGATAAGCCTTACGGTATATTTATTTTTAAGAGGATAGGCCTAAAGAATATGCGTTTTAAGCAAATTCCTGTTCGCTCGGCCGACTAACACCACATTTATTTACAACTTTGGTTAGTTGTCAAGGAAGCGGAAACATATAGGGCTCTACAGTAACACTTGTCAACCAATTGTTTTTAATTTTTTTAATTTTTATATTCTTGTTTTTAGATTTTTTCAAGTCTAAAATTGACCACATTCGTGGATTGATCCTGGCTGATAAACATAAAATATTGAAAATCTACCACTGTAGGGCTGTCCGTGTATGCTTTATTGACAACAACGCACAAAAAGCAAATTGGTTGAGTATGTTCGAAGTGAAAAGAGAAAAATATCTAGGTTTGTGCAATGAATAGTGTACATGATAGAAAAACATTGTTTGGTAACTCGACATGTGAACCAGTAAGAAATGTAATGTATATGTTATATTTCACTATAAACTAGACGTCTGACAGTATTATCAATATATTTGTTGGTTGGTCATTGGTCATTATTGGCAACGAGTTAGTATCTAATTATTGTCTCCCGTCTGCGCAGGATCCAAGAGCTGGATGGAGGTTTCTTCGAGAAGTTCGGTACCCTCCTGAAGGAGCAGAACGATGAGGCCGAGGAGGCCGAGCTTCCCGCCGCCGACGGTGGGGAGGTGGCCGAGGGCGGCGAGGAGCGTCCCACCTCCCTGCTAGACTCGGACACGGAGCCCGAGGAAGCGGACACCAATGAGCTGCTCACCGGAGCCATGGGCTGGAATGTAAGTCGAGAGCAGCTCACACGCATACGATTACACATTCGGTGGCTCTTGCATGCTAGTCCGAAGCGTATGGCTCTACGAGGACGTGGGTTCGAATCCCGCATAAGGCATGGGTTTTTGTAATCGTCCTTCATCGTCTCGAATAGCCTCAAATGCGCGCACTCAGGTGTTGATGATTTCTGCTGAACTGTTTATAATATTATCATTACCGAATTTTGCTTGGATGTTAATAAAGTGCTTTTATATTGATATCCCTACTTGGTTGCAAAAAAAGCCTTAAAGATCGATTGCGAGACATAAGTCCAAAACGTGAAAAAATGGGAAATCCAAAACATTGATTTCAATTCTGGAAATTACCAAACCGTTTATCTAACGACAAAACCAATTTAACATGCGCATTCACATTGATTTAAACGTTGATATCCAGCAAGCAAATTTGAATTTACAAAATCTATACACTTGGAATAAATTCCCGTAGTTGAGAAAAATGGAGTAAATCAATATTTAATTCAAAATCAATGAACTAATTTAAGAATACGCGTACTGGATATCATAGATTCATTCTTTATTCGCCCCCTCTTTGAATACGCGGCCCCGGCGCTGACACCCGTCTTTGGAGGATGTCTCCAGCAATACTTCTCGCTGGAGCGAAGGATCCTTCGCCGCATCGCGCGGCTTCCTCCGATGACGCGGAATGAAGACGTGTATACCCAAACCGGCGTCGGTGGTATCAGCTCTCGACTCGACACCCTTGCAGGGGCTTACGTGCAACGTCTTCAAGCAGGCGGCAGGAATGAGCTTCACGACCTCGTTTCGCGTCCTCGAGCCTTCAGACCTCTACCCCGCTTCAAGTACCCTTATCCGCCTTTTGCCTTTCAATTTGTTTAACTTTATAAATGTCATGTTCTCTTGTTGTTTTTCATGTATGTAATGTGTAACTTGTAACTCTGTTGTCACTGTGTCAGGCTACAGAGGGCCACACTTGCCCTGCATTAGCCTTCCTGCCCTATGGGCAGGTAAAATTCAAAAAATAAAAATTCTTCATTAACGTTAGTGTGAAATTTAATATCGGTGTTATAAACCGTTTACACGAAAAAAAAAGGCTGAGTCGACCGCCTAAACTCGTCTCCGCGCCAGTCTCAGCGATATCCCAAACAATTATTTTTACCACATCATCTTTTGCAAAATACTACACTTAAAGAACCGTTTAAAAAATTATATCTTATAACTGTGATTTCACACAAATTTTCAATTTTTTTAATCCAGAAATTCGCGAATTAGGCGTTTTGGGAAATTTCTTAAATCGGCTTAACCTGTTCTTTTTTGTTTTCACATAGATACTAGAGCATATACCAATCTAAAATGACCCTTTATAACATCGTGTCTTGTGAGCATTCCAAAATTACACCCCTTCTTAATAAAAAGAATATTTACCCGAACCACTTGCCCAAACTACAAAACAAAATATATCATATTTACAGAAAAGGCTCGAGTACGTCATTAATGGCCAATATTTTTTTTATCAAAATCCTCCAAGGTCACGGGGGCCGGGGCACAAAGATCGTCCTCATGTTATTTCTTTTGGGAGATTCTTGCCGATGGGACCTAGCTCGAAAAATACCGAGTTTGACAATTTTTTTTTTTTGGGGGGGGGAGGTCATGGTGCACCAGATAATTTTTATTTAAATTTATAAATTCATAACTAGGTAGCCTAAATAATTTTTTTTGGGTTTAGCGAGAAATCATCATCATCATGACACATTGTAAGTTGTATCCTCCCTTTCTTCTTTAGGATAGTGATAAAGCTCACTAGTCACTCTGAGACGAATTAGAATCGAGATAGGACAGAAATAAGGACACGAAAATGTATCTACTGATTTATTGGAAACTTAAATAGGTACAGTTCATATTGTACGAAACAAATTTTTAATAATGTATTGTAGCAAATTCAGTTTGGCATCGATCTTTTGATTATATATCATTATTGTGAACCCATTTTTGCAGCCATTAAAAATCTTAAGGGGGATGCAACCCCCAAAATGTATTTTTACCACACAATCTATAGCATAAGATTAATACTATACTAAAATAACCGTTTAAAAAGATATACCTGTGATTTTACACGAATTTAACAGTTTTTTGAACAGCAAATTTGCAAAAATTTGCGTTTTTGGGAAATTCTTACACGGGCTTTAACCTGCTTATTTTTGGTTCCACATAGATACTAGAGCATCGTACCAATCTTAAATTGCCATTTACAACATAATGTCCTAAAACTGTGCACAAATATAAACTCAAACACGCAAAAATAAGCATTCCAAAATCACACCACTTCTTGGTCATCAGCATATTATTTTGACCGAACCACTTGCCCAAATTAAAAATCAAAATGTATTTTTCCTCCAAGGTCACGGCACGGGGCATACAGATCGTCCCCATGTTATTTCTTATGGGAGATTTTTGCCATTTTGCCAATGGGACGTAGCTCGAAAATTACCAAATATGTCATTTTTCGGATCATGGTAGAGCCAATAATTTTTCCGTTGCTTTCAAAATTCATAACTAGTTATCCGAATAAAATGTATTTTTTTTAGTTTAGTGGTTGAATACCCCGGTTCTCTATGCCTACGTATCCACCTCTTTTTCGTTCCGTGTGACCTTTCCGTAAATTAATTGAACAATCACTTACTTGTCACATAAGCATGTTGTGTTATTTTCTTGAGAAAAGACGTCTTACGAATATTTTTCTTGCACATTCTATTTTGTTTTTAAATGCATCTTTTTATCTATCAGGGAAACTTAAAAAATAAGATTTTTTAAAAGGGTTGTGCGTTGGTGCAATTAAAGTACGGATGATCGTTTTACGATATTTCTAACGTTTTCGTTAAAAGAAAGGTTTTCTGTGACAAATAACAACGACTGTACTGACACCGAGCATACAATACACTTCACGCCAAACGGTTTGTTGGCGCTAAGACGCGATGCGACAATGCATGTTCGTTTTTTATAGTAGTTTTAGCATTGTTGTACTCGCATTCTATACTCAGTGGTATTAGTAATATAATTTATTAGCATTTAGCACAGGGTCCACTAGATACTTATGCTAAGCTGCCTTACAGCAGCTGTTAGGTATCTAGTGGACCCTGCATTTAGCATACATACATACAAGTAAATTTGACACACACACACACACACACACACACACACACACACACAAGAGCTCCTAGTTTTGTATTGTGCGATGAGCGGAGGGTATCTAATTGAAAGTAGTCAAATTTTAATCCTTTTGAGCTCTATCTCGTTGGTAAATTGATACATAAGGGCACTTCACAGTTCACACACACACAAAAAGTAAAACATTTTAACATCACATAACTTCACAAAAAAATAAAAGTAAAACATAGGTAAGCAAACTAGGTATAAGCTGAGCGCACGCATTTGAGTTGGGCCAAACTCAGCGAGGCGAGTCGTGTAATATAACTTAGCAATCTGAACTGAAAGGCGTGGATTAGCTTATTATCAGCCTATACCTATACTAAATCACAGGCACGTATGAAGGGGGGCGAATGGGGGGAATTGGCCCTCCCCACTTTTCACGTTGACCCCCCCCCCCCCCTTTTGTAGTAAATATGCACATACACTTCTACAATTTGACAGTCGCCTTGGTAAAACGAATATGTTTGCTTGTATGCT
This sequence comes from Sweltsa coloradensis, assembly GCA_024449915.1. NCBI lineage: Eukaryota > Metazoa > Arthropoda > Insecta > Plecoptera > Chloroperlidae > Sweltsa > Sweltsa coloradensis. The sequence goes on from JAMZAV010001911.1 coordinate 19,448, forward strand.
TCGTCATTACACAAAAAAATTAGGTTGAAATTTACTAAAATGGGCCACTTCACGTTCATTTTTTGAGTTTATAGATCGCAGATAGTTGCTGTAAAACATCGTTTACAGAGTCCGAGTGCAGTTAAAACATGACGAAATAACTGTAGTATGGTGAATTTTTTTTCGCCTTCTGCGAAACGGCCTCCGCCGGCTGGGGCTTCGCCCCAGACTCCAACCTGCCGCCCTCAAAACCTTCTGATGGATTTAACCCCCCCACTTTTCAAAACGTTCCTACGCGCCTGCTAAATCAAGTTTCATGAAGTGTTTCTTTTAGTCGGTTTCTCTGTTGCAAGAATGATGTGCATCAAATCGGCTCCACGAAGATCCAAAGAATTGTTAATGGTGCAAAGTGAAGCACATATTCCCAGTTAATCTGCACTGCGGTGTTATGGCATCGTGAGAGTAGGTTTGATGTTTGACAACCATGGCTGCAATATGCTGCTTTCGCGAGATAACGGTTCTATTTGAGAGAATCATTTTAATGTTTGACGTCATGAACGCAATAATGTAGACGTTTGGTTATCGGTATGAAAGTGAAGGTGAATGAAGTGGTAAATTACCACACTCAAATAATTTGAAAGTGGATTGGGTAACCGTATCATTCAACGTGTAGCGCTTCAAATTCTTTCCTCGTGTCACAGAAACTCCTCAACCTAACCTGATTGACAGCTGATTGATATGTTGTAGTTAATTAACAACCACTCAATCATCTATAGGGGTGGGAAACAGTGGACGCCAAATGGGTCAATCGCCACTTGCTGCAGCGCGGACTGTTTCAGGCTCGGAATAGATTTTGGCAGGCAATGGTCGAGTTTCGCACTTGAACTACCCAAAATAGCACTATGCTGCAAGAAAACATCCGGCTGCACGATATATCCTTAAATAACCGCCCAACAAATCCAATTAATTGCTCAAATATGCAAATCTTAGCTTTTATACTTTATTGTCAAAATTTATTTCAATATTTTAAATTAAAAATATTTATTTCCAGTCTAAAAAATATAGGTTCACATTGATGTTTTTTTAAATGGTTGTACTCTGAAAGTTTTGTGCGCAAGCTCGGTCTCCGTTTGAGAAGTACTCCGTCAACATAATCTTAGGTTGATCGTCGTAAGTGGAGAGAAGGCGGGATTTGAGATTTATTATAAGTACCTAACAAATTTTAACGAAGTTTAGTGCAGTTAGTGCAGTGAAGTGAGCAGGCAACGGTGCTCGATTCCTGTGCATACTCACATTGGAGCAAATAAATCCAATATAAATAATTAGAGATTCAGTTTTATTCAAGTTATTAATGTATGACGTGTGAGTAATACCGAAATGATGACCAAAAACAACACGTTTCGGGGTGTGAAGAAGGACATGCTACAGAAGCAAGCCGCCTTGTACCTGAGTAATATGACCGTAAGTGTTGGCATTACCTACACCATTTCATCGTGCTTCTAAGCTATTATTGTCCTAGGAAGTGGTTTCACTTATTATTAGACACAGCGACAGGTACCTGTCCCGTACTGTATACAATGGGATATCAACAAGTAGGCCTATGCTAGCTGCTTTTCCGGGAGCATGGTTAGGAGTAGCCCACGGTAGTGCTAGAGTCAAGTTATCGGAGGCCTACTTGATAGGCGATTAAAATTGTTTGCAAATATTTTTTCATTTTTTCCACCTATATTGACCATCAATGTTGCAATGGTAGACATAAATTTTCTTACTAATTTTGGACTCGAAACCTGAATGTTGACAACTACTATTTGCAGCCAAAAATAATTTTAAAATTAACATATTTGCAGTACCGGATATATATTGTTCTTATTGATATTTTTGTCAGAAAAACACATTTCTATACAAATTTATTTGCAAAAGTTTCTAGTTGTTTACATTGCATTAAGCAAAATATATATTATATGTCGCCGTCCGCGGTGAGTCGTGTGCTTGTTGTCGCTGGCTCCAAGGGACGTGAGATTACATCCCGCACACAACACAGACTTGTATAATATCCTTCAACCACATCACATCACAAACATCATCATCTTCTCGAATAACGCCCCATTGCACCACAGAAAACTAGTTACACTTGCTCAAAGTTCGTTGTTATTGTGGAGTTGGAGGTGCCGAGTTTGAGATGGTTATTATTAAACATAACAACTATTATAATACATTATATGTTCTTACATTGAAATCCCGGTGTTGGAGGCGGTTCCGGGTATTGTTAGTCTGGGTAGCGCTAGCCTCACATCCCTTACCCCCAGGGTAACCAAACATATGTTGTGTTATTTTATCCTTGTTGAAGGGCAATGAAAACAAAACAACGTTTGTCAATCGGAGAGGTCATGTTCGGTTTTTATCGTAATACGTGACACACACAGACGGACGGACGAACGAACAGAAAAGTTACGCTTTTATGGAAGGTTTGTTCTCTTATAAGCCTGAAAACTCATTCATTCACCCACAGCATGTTTTAAAATATTATGCGCTATAGCCCACTAAAATAATGCATATAATTCAGTAAAATAAATTAAATGTATAAAATAGGAGGTTATTTAGAAGGCCACACAACACATTATTATAGTTGAAAGGGACGTCGGGCTAATTGAAATAAAATCACAATCTAGAAGAAATTCGACAAAATTAGTTACTTTCTTTAAAAATCTGCTATTTGGTCTGCTCAGTTGCTGAAGTACCAGCACACGTGCTAATCTATCCGCTCCAACAAAACTTGTTACATAAATATCACGTAACGTTGCAATGAACGACCTTTAGGGATTAAAATGCACTTCTACCGGAGCAAGAACATCACTGAATCCTAAAAATAACTGTTGCAAATGATCATGTTATATCAAGCCGTCTCACGGAATAAGCTGACAAGAGCGAAATAGTTATTTTTAACACATGAAACCGATGAAAATAGCTTCCTGCGAACTCGAGATGCTAAAATAAGATTCAAATATGAAATTACTCAGAGTGCAATTGCACACTTATGTAAGATGTAGTTACAATTCTTACCATAAGAAGTTGAAATACCCTAGAAAGTGCCAAGACCGTTTAAATTATCACTCATTTAATTAATATTATGCATATATTGTTTTACAAGTTTTTTAAATACAGCTATAGAAAACAAACACTCGCCTAAGTTTTAATTACTTTTACTTTTATGTAATGGCACACATCATTACAGACGAAACTCTTGGAAAGAACGGTACACATACTGTGAGCGGTAACGAAACCTGTATAACACTTTCATCTTTAATCATCTGGATTTTAAAGTTTTATAGTAAAACAGTACGTTCTAAATAATTATAAGGCTTTCTTGTGGGTCGTTCCACCGCCTACATATGTAGCCTATCACTTCCATCCGCATGCAGAAGACGCCACCATTCACAGGGAACATCTCCAGAGTACGATCTCTAAACATCTATCAAGAACATCAGTGGTAGGTAAATTGTCTATAGCAAGTCGCAATTACCAAGAAGCTTTGTGATACGTATCGGGTCTGTAAGAGAATGTGGCAGAGTTGATATTCTTGAAGCATCACGGGATTTAGGTTGAGCGTGTATTTGAAACAAGTGCAAGTGAAAGATTACAACTAGTATCTTAATTTTTAAGTTTATAATACTACATTTAAATTAATTCAATATTAGGGAGATAAACTCCCCTTCATGCATCAGTTTTCCGTGTCCGTGTGTCGTACATCACGATAAAACCCGAACACGACACGCGATTGGGGGCGGGGCTAGCGTCGCCCAAACTTGGCATATAAATAACCGGCACCTCCACCAATAACGAGATCATCATCAGGCTTGAAGAAAACGTATTCTTTTTGTATTGTTCTTTCGCGATCTGTTGATTAAATATAGCCTTAAACCCTTTTTTTGGTACTCTCGTACTTTGGCTTGTGATCTATACAAACACCACTTAAATCAGCAATACAATTCCGAGTATTTTTTATGACAAGTTTTTAATTGTTAGTTATTGATTTACATTATTCACTTTATTGTTAGTTATATTGATATTTTGCATGGATTTATTTATTATTTCAGTTTGTGCATTTCTGTTTCATTGTTCAGTAGTATCATAGGTGTCCTTATAATCAGGTTTAAAGTTACACAAAATAACTATATTAACAAATAATTGCGTTGGTAGATCCCTGTCTTCCAATCAGTTTATCTATTTTCCCCCTTTCTTTTATTTTACATAATAATCGCCGCGCTCTGGTGTCAAACATTCAAAGTTAATTGGACTTGGAGTGGACCAGCGTTGTGAATGTAAATGTAAATATCACGTACGATTGTGTTCCAGATTGACGAGCTGTACTCCGAGATATTGTTCGAGGGGGAGTGGACCAGCGTTGTGAATGTAAATGTAAATATCACGTACGATTGTGTTCCAGATTGACGAGCTGTACTCCGAGATATTGTTCGAGGGGGAGTGGACAGCGTTGTGAATGTAAATGTAATATCACGTACGATTGTGTCCAGATTGACGAGCTGTACTCTGAGATATTGTTCGAGGGGAGTGGACCAGCGTTGTGAATGTAAATGTAAATATCACGTACGATTGTGTTCCAGATTGACGAGCTGTACTCCGAGATATTGTTCGAGGGGGAGTGGACCAGCGTTGTGAATGTAAATGTAAATATCACGTACGATTGTGTTCCAGATTGACGAGCTGTACTCCGAGATATTGTTCGAGATCCTGCACCTCGTGGGCTGTGATGCGGCGGTGGACGACGACGAGAGAAACGCGCTCTTCTGTTATCTGCAAGAGACTTTCAAGCTGGACCAAGACAAACATGCCGAGCTGCTGGACAGAGCCAAGGAGAAAGAGGTGAAAACTTTTCAACTCACATATTTTTTTCTATTTTGTATTGGATTTTTCCCACTGAAAACTCTTCTAAGACGATACAAAAGTAACAAAAAAGCAATTATCTCTGTTTGTATGCTATGAAAGTAATGTTGTAGACGGAAATTCTTAGCACTTGGCACTTTGTAAATGTACATTCAACGTGCTGTAAACGATCGGTTGTTTGCCAAACAAAAGAGGATGTTATGTATCCCATACACGTCTTCGTCGACAATAACACCGTAGAAATGAGTTTGGATTCTGTGTCAAATGGTCACTAACGACGTATTGAGAGAGTTGTGAATTTTGTCGGGGTGTTTTCCATAGTGTTCATGAGATCATTTAATTCATTTTTTATAAGTTTATGCAGGATGTTTGTGCTGCTGACTCACTTTTTATATAACTTATGGAGAGTAGTGTTTTATATGAATAATAATAATAATAATAATAATAATAATAATAATAATAATAATATAATAATAATAATCCAACACCTGGTTCCAACATAAGTCAGGTCGGGGGGTGGCGTATCACCAGTTTCTCGGGCTATGGACTTACAGTGTTAGCTAGCCAGGCTCAACACCTCCTCATCTACTTCGATGTCTTCCAAGTTCTATGACAGGCATTTCTACCAGTTCTCTCAATTTCTTTCTATCCTCCCAGATTTTTCTTCATTAATTCTCTTCTATGATTTCCCTCTTTCTTCAACGATCCATTTTATTTGGTCCCTCCATCTACCTCCCTCTATACTAACTTAAATTAATAAATACACTCAAATAAGTTCCTGCTAGTTATTTGCGTAACGGTTGACGCGCGCCTAGCTAACTCATAGCGATGCTACATAGACTATTGTCATCTGGACGAGATGCTAGACGAGTACGAAATAAAAAGCACTCTTGAGAGATTGTCTGTGATTGTCTTGTCTGATTGTTGTGTGATTGTCTGAGATGGTTGTGTGTGTGTTGTGATTGTGATGATGATTGTGTCTGTGCTGGGTAGTGCACCCGGAGCCCAAGCTAGAAAATGTGTCCCGCAATTTGATGCTATCCTGTATGCGGTTTTAAATATTGCGCTGAGCATCATTGCTTCATCACCCCACTTACACTTGTAGCATGTACCAAACATGGGCTAACTTGCTACTAATAATGGAGTCTTTATCAATAATAGATAATTAGCAATCATACCGAACTAATGATGTTTTGAATATAATGTTCATATATTATTAAACTGTAATTTGGAAAAATTTTGTTTCAGGCACCAAACATTCTCCTGAACATAGAAGTAATCGAAGCCAAAGATCTAAGGCCTAAGGATGCAAATGGTAAGTTCGTATTTTACACTCAAATATTCCACGGTCAAGGAAGACACTAAAAATTCACTGCATAGTAATAAATAAATAAAAGTTCAATGCAAAGCAAAAAAAAACATTATAATATAAAACTGAATAATAAAGGTAACAAATATCAAATAAAATACTTCAAACTTGAAAGTATGGTACAGTCATAGTATATTATATAGAGGTGTAACTGCGTGTGAAGTGATAGTGTCACTTGCAAACATTTTGGCTCACTGAAGCTACCACAAAACTGTATGTTCTATTGCATTTTATGTGAATACATTATTACTTTAAATGTGCAATGTTCAATTTAAAATAATATGGCATCCTCTATATAAAATGCATCATATTTACGTTCGTTAGCCTGTGCATGTCGTGTCTCATGATACAAACTGAACACGACCTCCGAATGGCCTGCATTTTTGCTGACATTGCCCTTCTACGTAATATGATACAGAATGGTTTTAATGGTTTTGCCGTGAGAGGTGGGGCCAGCATTTTCAAAGTATCATGTTTGTGTACTGGGCACCCCCACCAAGAGATTTCATTGCAAGATACAATTTTATTTTATTCGTGTTTAATATGTTCATTAAGTGGTAGCTTCGGAGCGTATCCCCTAACCCGTACTTGTTTTACATACGGTATACCGGTACATGGTGAATGGTATGGTAGGCTAATATATAAGTTGGTATTGTATATTGATGAATGGTGATATTGGCGAGTGGTGACCATGGATAATAGGCAAATTACTGCTCAACACACACTTTCACATTTTCACACATTGGCCTGAATTAATTAATCACAGAGCTGATAAAGAGTGTGTGTATGTGAATGAACGAATAAAATCAACTCTTGTTTCTTGGGCAGGTCTGAGTGATCCGTTCTGTACTCTCTTCCTGACGTCCGGTGTGACTCATCGCTACAACACATCAGTCAAATCGGAGACGCTCAATCCAGTGTGGGAGGAGCATTTCTCGCTGTAAGTTCAACGTTCAAAGGTGCCACTTGCATTCTTATCACTATAATCTGTTCTTGGAGGGCAGGCTACGCAACACCACTCTTATTGGTTGACTATAGCGGTGTAGAAATGGCTTCCCCTTCTTCTAATCAATCATCATCTACCAAGTCCAATGATTAAAAAAAGTTTGTTCACTCTCCAAATCTTAGAGCTTTACTAATGACAGTGAAGTAACATTCAAGGTATTTCAGAGCGTTCAGTATTTTTTTTTATCTTTTCAGCATAATACACATGATGACTTGTTTTATGGTACGATACCGGTACCGCAATCCTTGCTTTTAATGATCTCACTGTCGGTTCAAGCACTTAAAATTTAAAAATATAATAATTTGGGAAATTGAAACAAGCAAAACTGAAACTTAATTGCATATTATGGTTGTTGGTTGTACCAATATACCAATTATGTTACGTAGAAATTAGAAGAGTTTTTAAATAATATATTTAAATACATCTATTGTGTTCATTTGATAAAAGCTCCAAAAGAATTGCACCGACAGATATAGCCTTGATCCGATTTTATTTTTAGACCCATCTGTAAATTTTAAAGGCCTTTGATATAATCTTAGAATAGTATCGATGACTTCAAATTTGTTTCTTTCATTGTGTCAATGCTATCTCTATCTGTTAGTACCTAAAGGTTCTTATTTCTGTTTTCAGGCCAGTCGACAATCCCACTGACGATGTCCTCTGCGTCGAAGTGTGGTGAGTACAATACAAAAAATGAGTAATCAATCCATCAATGTACAAAATGATAATGTTTCATGTTCTTATAATATATTCCTGTGAATCGCGATGCAGGGACTTTGACCCAGCGGAGACTGTGCGCGAGAAGATGTCAAAGATTAGCGATGTGAAGGGAGTGAGAGGACTACGGAAGCTGATGAAGGAGATCGCCGTCACCGCATCCACCGGCAAACACGACAACGAGCTCGTCGGAGTTGCACAGATGCCACTGAGGGTGAGAAGGGTTTTTACTGTGCCTGCCTCAATGGTGCAAAGAAAAATCTTTGGCCTGCCTCTATCTAAAGGTTGTCAGTATGGAGAGATCAGGAGGGTGATTCTCTAAGGTTCGCGTTAGAAGTGTGCTAGACATATGACAGAGTAAAAATTAACTTTAACTCAGCTTAAAGAGATTTGCCATGCTGGTATTGTCATCGTGCCGATCTTGCAACATTTTTTTATATTGTACATTAAGTTGTTGGATTTATACAAATATATACTAGTTTCTGGCATTATTAGTTTTTTTTTAAATAAGCTGGCTCGGCACTTCCACTATGGGCGACATGAAATAGACTAGTTTTTTATATTTTTTTATATCACAGCCATCAATCAATTATTTGAAATGTGAAAATGTACGCTAAAGACATTCGCATAAACTTATCATACAACTCAAAGTTTATAATTTTTCGGTGAAAATTGAAACTCGCAAAGTACTCCAGAAAATATTGTGAAACTAGCTGGATTTGGCAATCAAGCCAAATGAAAATTTAAAAGTGTGAAAAACTTTGGCGCAAGCTTATCCAACAGTCTTAGGTTATATATATCTTAGGTTATATTTACCAAAATAAAAGCATATATTCCGGCATCACCAGTAATATGTAGCAACTCAAAATATGCTTAAAATCCTATTTAAATACCATAATATTGCAGTCCTGACCTACCAGCTTACCACAAAATATTATAAATAAATAAATAATAATTGCACAAATTCGAGAAACAGGCACCTCACCAAATCTCATTTTGAAAATCCCATCATATTAAAAAATATCATCAAAATGGATAAAAAACCGATCCTAACATTATAGGTGATACACCAGTGCATCCACCAATCGTGTATTTGAAAACTGGGCGATATCCCATTAAATTCATAATGACAAACAACATAGGACATTCTGCTTAATATTGTTTATATGCAGAATAAACATAATAATGAATATCATAAAATAAAAATAAAAACTACTACATGCAACAAAGGATTTTATGTATCATCTAGACTTTAAAGTTGCCATACAAATTCAATTAAACAACAATAAAACACTTCTTCAAAATTTGGTTGAAGTGCCAACAAGTAAATAGAAATCTGTGGGGGAAAGGGGATTGTTTTGGAATAAATTTTCGCTTTGTTGGGTTTAATGAACGAGTGTGTAAGTTTATCCTAAATTTATGTGTATGCAAAAGGGTCCAGATTGTCGACTGGTATCCACTAACCAGTCAATAATTTATTAGAAAACTAATGAATTGTTTTGTGTCCAGGGTATCCCTGCATCTGGCCAGTCCTACTGGCTTAACCTGGAAAAGAAGACAAAGACGAAGGTGCAAGGAGAATTGAAGGTCCGACTGTCGTTCAGCTCCGAGAAGAACTCTCTAGTTGCCTGTCAGGAGCATCGCCACCTGTTGAGGCTGATGCTGCTTCACGAACTAGAGGAACGCAAGGTAAGCGATGAGAGGTTACAACACCCACAACATGCGTTCTTGTTAAAATGTACACTCGCAGACAGAAGTAAATCAAGGGTTACACAGAAAGCGTCTTGCAACTCGAGCACTTATTTTGTTTATTGTCTAGTCTAGTTTAATGCGATCTACAAATCAGTAGTTTACAATTTGCAATCGTAGACGAATAACCAAATATGTACACAAGAGTTGTAAGAGTGAAAATGTTTTTTCGTCCTACTTTGTGAATTTTGTTCACGAATCCAAATGTACCTCGGAGTGAACACATCTCACTCTGCTACTGACAGGATCTCCTGATTTTGAAATTGATTTTTGTCCCCAGAAAAATGATAGAACAGAACATAATTCCTTACATGACAATTCTGTTGCAATCACCAGGTGATAATATGGTATTACAACTACCCCCTTTAGTTACCAATACTATTATTATAGTGATATGCTTTATGCTCTCTTATAGTTTTTCCTCATTTTCAATGGCTTTATCTACAGACTCATGAAGCAAAAACAAAGTGTTATCCCATCAACTGGCAGCCATATTTTGGTATTTTCTTGTAGAGTCCTTACAATAAGATTTTAATATCATACCCAACTTGTTTGGTCGGTGTTTACTAGTTATTATTTACTTTGTTTATAGCGTCGGAGCCAACAAGGTTGGCTTGGTCTTTGTTTAATATTAAAGGCCTGACTGAAACATATTGAGCGAGCGAAGCGAGCGTCTCCACTTGACTTTATGCTCGAATGTCTGTTTTTTTTTTTTTTTTGTTACTGCTTCGATACAGTTCGCACCTTGTTCTCTGTTCGACCTGAAATTTGCAACAATGTACATACACCTAGCGGTTGCTTAATGTTTGTGGACAAAATTGTTCAAAAGTTAAAAGTTACATTAAATTAATGAATGTTTTTTTTCAAATTTAACGGAGACAAAATCTGAGGTGGCCAATATTTAGAATGTCCGTCCGATCACGAATATGTTATTTTTATTTTGATCCATAAGTAGTGTAGTCGGAATTACATTATAACAAAGTCCGTTACCATGGCAACGGCACACTTGGTTTCAGGTCACTATGCACTGCCACCTAGAAGTAATCAAAACACTATCGAGGAAGCAGTGTATTATTTGTAACCAAAGAGTTTAACAAGGAAATGATGTCAAGGTCTTCTAGATGGCGGTGGATTTTATCCATTCTCTCCTATTTTTCAAATTTTCAGCTAAATCGGTCAAGACCTTAAAGACTTATTGGTATGTAACATTATGGGAATGTCTTACTCGGGTCGTGTTGCACGCACCCAACTCACCCAACAACGCGTCCAACTGAGCGTTTTCCTAATGTTACTGATTGGGGAGACTCTAAATTTGAATGTGTTCATTTCATTTTTGATTTAATCTTAAAACTTCTTTGGAAAATTTTAATTTGTAATATGTATTATGAAACTGTATATTTTAGTATTTTTAAATGTTAGGATTGGACCTTGCCACCATACAAAAATTTGTATACCTGTAAGCTAATAAAAAAATGTTTAGAGAAACAAAAAAATTGTTCATCTACACATTATACACGTTTCATACAAAATTTCGCTTTGTGCTAATTTTTTATTGTATTATCATAAATTCATAATTATATTAAAACATTGAATGGTTTCACAGATTGAACCCTACCACTGGACGGGCCCCCTACCCGACCTTGGGGAGACTATCCTTACTCAGCACATGGTTCAGTGCGGAATGACCGTGGCGGACATCGCTCTAGCTAAGTGGGTCGAGTACGCCAACGTTCACAATGATCACCCACTCAGCTTTGCTGTGTTTGCTTCACTCCTTGAGAAGCTGGTCAAGCCATTGAACAACGGTCTCATCTCAGATGAAGAGGTACGTTATTAGAGTACAGAAGCCACTAGTCCATGTGCGAGATTACATTTCATATCAATGTTTGCTATTATTAAACGGTACACATTACTCGTCCTCGGTCTGCTTTAAATTAAACTCTCCAACTGAAAATAAAATCAGTTGTGACTGAGTCGACTCAAAATACATTTTTTACTAGGCCGCTTCGCGAACACTTTTTTTAGTTGCATTGATGGATGAGCTTTTTTGTAAGTTTTTAGTTTGCGTGGGATCTCTTTACTTTTGCAAGTGCTTTTTGAACACATTGTAGGTGATTGTTGTCAAGTTTCTATTGTAACTTATTAATTGTTATTATATACCTCAAAAAACTTATATTAAAACCTTTATTTCTATGGATTCTGGCTAACTTTTCCAACTTTTTCTTTCAAAAGGTACTACATCACCATAACCTTAATGTCAATGTAAAATATGAACATTGTAGCCCCACCCGTTTGGTCAGAATCGGCTTAAATGTCACAAAAATATTGCACTAAAAATTGAAAAAATTGTGAAAGTATGATATTCATGAGAAATATTTCTTCGGTTGTACCCAAAAACGTGGCAGGTCTAAGTTCAGAGATTTCGAAAGTCCCCTCCAATTTTCATCAAGATCGCATATGCCGTTTGCCCGGTAGAGAGCGAACAAACAAACAGACAAAAAAAAAGCACCCAAGCTAAATTTTTTGGGGAGTCAGTGAAATTGAAGTCTTTGCTTCGCTCATCCAAAAATTATTATTTACTTATAAAAACATAACAATATACGAGAATGTTATGTTACCTACTAACATTTTTCCACATTACAAAATTGTTACAAATCTTCACATAACACTACCATACCATAAGTCAACAAAAATAATTGGGGGGAAAAGGGAACAGTGAAAGGCCCCTTGGTAAAAATTAATCCATCTATATTGCTATATTTGAAAAGTGAATTTACCCATTTGCAATTGCCCAGTCATGTGATCATAATTCAACAAAATTAATAGTCCGGGGTCAATCCGCAAATTTGAGGCCAAACCTACGACAAATTGCAACAGAAATAACAAATCCTACAGCTTTTTTTATGGGGCTTGGTCTATGATTTTCCATGAGAAAACCATCAGTAAGGATTTTCAAGTGTGGGTTTTCATCCAGGTACGTCCCAAATTTGAGTCTCGGTGTGTAGTACGTGAGAAACCTCTATCGGGGAATTATATTATTACGTAACATGATTTTTGTGCGCCTAGACATAAGTACACCCTAAACAAATTTTTGACTACACTCGTAGGTTCATGGTCCTACCGATTTTATTAATAACCTTTTTCTGCCATGATTGACTTATGTCTTATTAAGTGTGGCCTATTTAGGCCTAATAATTTTTAACAACAATGTGACAAAACATGTGTCAGTAGAAAAATGTTTACTTCCATATTATATTGAAAAATACAAAATTTGACCTTCATTGACCTCTGCTGTCCACAAAATTAATTTTAAACAATTGAAATATTTTTTATTTGAAAGACCCTTAAAATAATCTTTGATTAGATACCATGGTTACTAGGTTACAAAAATGACATGTTATTACATTCTAATTTAGGGGTTGGTTTAGTTTAATTGGAGAAGGGTTGACAGGTTGGGAAAGCATAGAGAACATAAAGCCAGCCTGAAGGGCTGGGGGCGACAAAACGTTTCACCTGCTGATGACAACTGTAGCTAATTTAAAGTTGTTACCTTGAATAATTTAGGGGTTGATTAGACCCACCCACCCTGTGGGGATTTTGGGGGATTCTTTTTGGGTTATTTAGTTTAAGCCTGAATCAAATGACACCAAATTTGCTTCTGTTGTAATTTGACCTAGGTCAACTTGGATAGACCCCCGACTATGAGGAATGAAATGGTGTGTACGGAAAAAGTAAACTTGTAGATACTTATATTTTACCTTTTCAGGAGAAATTATTTTGGGATTCTACTAAGAAATTACTGCCTTCATGTATGAATGCTATCAGGAAGATACGAAAACTTGCCCCGAATGACAGAAACACACTAGTTCAACTATCTGCAGTGCTAAGGTAAGTTTTGGGGTTTATTACTTGTACGTTCTTTCTTTGTTTATTGAGCATTTCATCATAAAATGAAAACTGGATATTTATTAAATAAATTGCAAATTGTTTTTAAACAATATAACAATTTGATTTTAGTTCCATTTCATATTGGTATTCTATTTTACATTTTAATTCTATTGTGCACAATAAAAACTGTAAAGGTACAACAATAAGCTTATACTGTGTATATAGCCGTACCCTAACTAAATTGTCAATACCTAATTAAGTATTTATTAATACAAAAAAAATTTGTTTCAGCACTTTATCGCAGCTTTGCAGTCTGCAACCTCCATCAGGACTAGACCTATTCCCACCTTCAGTCTATGGCTGGCTTGATTCAGTCAGTGAAGACACCGTCAACTGTGATATAAAAGGGACTGTTACGCAAGCAATACATCAGGGAGCCAATGATTGGTAATATTAATGTACCGTATTTCTTCACTGACTATGATAGGGTTGCCACCAAGAAAAAACAAAAATCCTGTTTGAGCACATCAAAAATCCTTAAAAATCCTTAAATGAAACACTCAAATCCTTGAAAATCCTTTTAATGCCTAAATGTGCCGATTTCGATATGCTATCGATAAACGTATCAAAATGTAATTGTTGTAAAAAAAAATTAAATATATAAAAATTAAAAGAGTAGGTCTATTTTTAATGATTTGAGGCCAAATAGGGTTGACAAGGTATCATCATAAATGCATTTAGCGATTTTTACGATCTCACAATCGCGTTTTATGACCAGGCACCTTCACCATGTATCAGCCACGATAAATTTAATTTTGACTACCTACCCGGCACCTCCACCAAAATTACGAAATTTAGCATTTGTTGTGTAAATTTTGATATTTTGATATCGAAAATATTCTCACATATCGATATCGCATTGAAATATAGACTTTTTGCCCAGACCTAGTTAAAAACAGCGTAAAACTTGTTTTTTAAATCTGTAAATCGGAATAAAAATTTGTCGGTACGTTTTGCACCCTCAAAATCCGTAAAAACGGCAACTCTGGACTATGACCAGGGATTGGAACCTTTATTCATAACGGTTCCGGTTCCGGTTCTGGTTCCACTTCCAAATTTTATAACGGTTCCGGTTCCTAATGTATAAAGGTTCCGTAAGAACCGGTTCTTAACGGTTCTTAACGGTTCTGGTTCCGGTTCTTTAAAACAATATTTTGTGCAAAGTCGTGGGAAGTTGTAAATGTACAAATTTTTACTTAAATTGGACATTTAAGGTTAAAAATTTAAATTAAGTCATAAAAATAAAATAATTACAATATCAAATGAAAAAAATAACCAATTGCATACATAACAAACCACACGTGACTTCTTTCCTCTTACGTTCCAACTTCCAATATTATTTTATGGGGGATCTGATGGCGATCCCAAGTCCCAACGAAAGAGGAAAACAAAAATCTATCCAATATATAATAAAAATGGCATCCTTATTCCTTACCTTGATTTCTGTAGAACACGTTCCTACATTGCACTTAGAAGGATGGTTATTAAACGAGGGAGCGGAGCGACCGAGTGTCTCCATTCAACTCGAACGGCTCTCATTGTGATTCTGTCTGTCTGTCTGTACGTCGAAAATCAGCCGAACCGCTGAACAGATTGGGCTGAAATTTTAAACAGACATCCGGTACGAGTTTACTGAGAACTGCTAACAAAATCAGCTAGATTCATTACGATTTAATCCTACAATAAATTAAAATGTGATTTTTAAAATATCTATAGCATTTGTTTAGTAGCAGCTAGTGGGACGATAACTACGTGGCTTGCATGGCCTATTGGTAAGTATTCAGACTACCGCACGGAGGATTGGGGTTCGATACCCATTAGCTCGAAATTTTTTATATTTTGACACCCACATATTATTTTTGAGGGGTGTTAAATGGGTAATAAAACCTAGGTGATTTTGTTTTATCTTGGAAATTTGGTAATGTTTCACGCTAATACGTTTTGAACATGATTCGCATTTTAAATGTTCAATTTAAATAACTAGGGAAACGCCAAAGTCGTTGTTAAACGAGTGAGTGAGCCATGTGTTGAGTACCCGGGAACATCGCCTTTTCTCCCATCTAAGGCTCGATGTAGCCCAGTATGGGGAATGATACCGGATACTATACACATAGGTCACTCACTCGTTTAACAACGACTTTGGCGTTTTCCTAGTATACTCAATGTTAGAACTGTTGACGCTATGTGATATTTAAAAAATTGTCTTACAAAAAAGTAAATAAACAAGATTTTTTTTTCAAAAACTAGAGAATGAATTTTTAGCGTTTTCATATGAATATCATTCAAAAAGTTGAAATTTTAATTTTGTTGAAAATTAAAAGCAGATATTTTGGAACCTTTAAGAACCTTTAGAACCTTTAAGAACCTTGTTTAATATAACGGTTTGGTTCCGGTTCCATGGACCACCTGTACAAACGGTTCCGGTTCCGGTTCTACAACATGGAACGGTTCTAAACGGTTCCGGGTTCCGGTTCCGGTTCCAATCCCTGACTATGACTATGATCTTTGTGCAGTTTCATCAAAACACATTCTATGTACTGGTATAACTATGCATTGCATACATAACTGTAATGGTATTTAACAATTATTGTCATCTAATGAAACATGTGAAGTAGTAAAATAATTAACGCTATACACATATAGCTAACGTAATGCTATAGACATACGATAAAAATACAGTAGACCTACTACTTGTTAAGTATTCTTGGAAATTGAAATGTAATAGCATAGTGGTAGTAAATGTAGGCTACCTTAGTGTTGTATGCCCTTAAACCCTAATAACTAACTAGCTAATTAATACTAGCGGTGCCATTTGACATTCTGGAAAAGTTTCACTTTGAAATTGAAAAACTACGTTTTAGTCACTGTCTGCAAGCCACGATTTATCCGGGCCTTGATTTCAAGCATGTCAGACTCGACTTATCACTCAACACTAGAGAGCTGAATATGACGCTCATGTCTTTGATGTGTCTGCCGATTTCTGAGTACAATGAAAGTTCAAAGGTCTTCCTTTTGCAAAGATGATTAGAAAACAAGATGCTCATATTATGATGAAAAAATGATGAAAAATTAGTCAGTACACTCAAATGAAAATTATTTTAAGCAGTAGGTTTATGACATGAAAAGCAGAATTCTATGAAGAACTAGACATTCATAGTAACTTACAAGCTTTAGTTTTACGGTTTTAGTCTTAAATTAATAGCGCAAACTTCTTAAGCCTTAAATGTTAAAACATCATAACAAAGCCTTCCAACAAGCAAATTTATGTGGATGCCAGTATTTCCTGTTGTTTAACTTTCTTAAACCTCAAATCTTACCTCTTAAATTTGCATGTGCCCCAGCCTTAACATAATCTGGGAGAATTTTTGTAAGAGTTCCACGATCCGACAGGGGATATGCAAGAAGAAGCAAGTGTGCAATGTTGGTATATGTCTATTAAGTTGTTTTTACACAAACTCTTTACTGTTTTAGGTTAACGCACATTCTGGAGAACAATGCTAACAACGAATCTTCTCAGGAATCAAAACTTGCACATCAAGTTAAGGTGGTACAATTAGTGAGGAACGACTTGCAAAGAGCCATCGAGTTCCATGATAAAATATTCCTAGAGTAAGTGAAGACTGAAAGATATTAAATAATTTGAAAATAAAGTTTTGAATTAATTTAATACGGATGTGCTTTTTGTGATTTGCAGAAAGTTCAACTTTCCATATGCCAAGACATTATACATTATCTACCAAGGCAGAGTAAGTTTTTTTCACTCTTAAACACTACAATGAAAGAATAAGAATAAGGAACTCTGAAGAAGTTGTTCTAAATTTGAAACATTATTGTTTATGTACACCTAGTGGAATTATAAATGTTTGGGAAGAGTTGAAATTTGCAATTGGTTTTTATTTTTTAACCTATAATCATCAGTCGACTAATAATGGAGACTTTAAAAACATCATTTTTTTGTATGCCTAATGAAAATCTCATTTTATTTTAACACAGCGTAAGAACTCTGATATGGTGTTTTATGAAATGTTTCTTTTAGATTTCAGAGTTAGTGGAACCAATTATAACTGAAGTGTGTGACACACTAAAACCACTTAAATTCAACGATAATCCAGGAGATGGCATTTATGATAATGATCCTTTAACCATGGGCACAACATTGTTTGAGCTTTACCTTATTTTACAAAGGGTAGCAGTGTAAGTATTGAACATATATTTTCAATGCACATACAAGTATTATTAATTTGTCTTAAAGCTATTATGGTCATATTTAACCAAATTGTCTACCTTCTTCAAGTTATTTTGGTTATATCAATTATTTAGATTCGAACATACTTGAGATAGCCAAGGGTACATAGTTTCTGCACACAAGATTTTGACCGTCTTGTGCACATTTTTATTCGGGGAAAGATATGCATTTGGAAACAGCTTGTAGTCTATCATGAATAATGCAAGACAGTAAAACTAGACCACTAGGCCTAATGGATACATATTTTGATCTGTTCCAGACTCGGCATCGGCTTATGTCCAGGAGATGCCGAGAGTTTGCCAATCACTAACTTCCACACGTGGTTCCACCGGGGTGTGGCACAGTGGCTCGACATTGCTCTGTACAAAGCTCTGCAGAGAATACACAAGGCGGTGGAGATAGACCACCTCAGCCCGGTAGACAGCAGTGTAAAGTACAGTTCATCTGCAGTTGACACCCTTGCCATATTCTACCAGGTCAGGACCAATCACAACCATACCCATCTCATTAGTATGTGGTAGTACTACTTTGAACACATTATAATGTTTTGTTTTTTTTAAATTTCAGATCAAAATATTCTGGAAGCAGCTAGCCTGGCCTGACGTTGAAGGCTCTTATTCATTCGTGGCCAAAATCATTGATGTATGTTTTGTATTTCCCATTTTTTTGTTGGAGATAAGCAACAACAATACTTTTACTTTTTAATCAATATTTTATGTTTTCAGGACATTTGCAGGTGTTCAGTCTTCTATGCAGATTCTATGAGTAAGAAAGTGGAAGGAATGGGTGACACTGAGAGTGTTTACCAGAAGAAATTTGAAGTCACAAATGAAGTATGTTTGAAATGCAACTTAAGTGCTAATAAAATGACAAAATTGGCACATTAAACAAATGCCATGAAAAATATCGATTGAGGTTATTTGTTAATAATTCTTCTCTATTCTAGTGGTGTTTGGCCATCAACAACATTGATTATGTGCGCCAGTCCATTTTTCCTTTTGTTGGTGAACTTGGAATGGAAGAAATTGTTACGGCATTAGCCAACTACAGAAGCCAATCGGCAGCTGAGCATTGCAGGGAAACACTACAATTAGTCATTGACAATGCAGTTGACACTGTGGGCAATAAGATACTAGAGCTTCTGGAGACCGTTGCAAAGAAGATGACTCCAGTAATCAGCAGGTTCCTAATGGAAGGTGCAGAGTTGATCAATCAAGAAACTAATAGTGTTGATCGCTTGATGAAATACCTTGATGATAACCTACTTACACTACATTCAGAACTCAACAATGACAACTTTGAACGAATTCTAGCCATTATCTGGGAGAACCTCTCGCACATCATGTATGAACTTGTAGAAAATAATCTTGAGGTAGGTGCATTTTTCAAACACCCATTCACGCCATGTTTAGTTGCTTGCAATTAATTTTATTTGACTCGGTGATAGAATAGCAACGGTTCTTTCTCAACTTGAGTCTTACAGGTTAACATTAACAATATTGATGATGGGTATGAAAATTAAACTACTGTGAGGTAAAAGGTGAAATTATTTTCTTTTAGACCTTTGACAGAACGTAGACATAGTAAAGCTTTGTCCCAGCATGACAACCTAAAGACAGTATGAATAAAATAGTATGACAAAACTAATATGTTACATGAAACGAACCATTATTCCGTTCTTTTAAAATGAAACAAATCAATGTTTTCTTAATATGGAGCTAAACAATGTAAAAGCAAAGCTCAATTGCAAAGTTTTTTTTTTAAGAATGCCTACTAGTATAATCTTGCTTCTGCAATCTGAAACTAATTTTCAAAACTTAATTATTGAAACCAATCATTGATAATTGGTGATCAATGAATTAATAATTATTGAATGCATGTAGGTCACAGCCCATCGAAAACAGTGCTCGTAGCCTTTGGGTACTGGTTTGAATCCCGGGTAAGCTTGGCTGTTTAATTGTCCTACCACTTGAGTCTATGGAGGAAAGCCTCCTTGCTAGTTGTGCTGCACAGAGCCATTTTCTGCCTGTCTGAGAGTGCTAACAATTACATAAATGGTATGAGTGACTGTGAGCAACCCTTCAAGAGTTATCACATCAAAAGTTAATTTGCAAGGCAAAAATTCTACTCATGCGGGCAAGTCTAGAGGTCTGGGGTATTATTTTTACGTTGTACCCAAACTCGACAAACTTGGACAAATCAGTAGAATAGAATATAATTTTATCAGTTACAATAACGCAAATATTATTTGTTGCAAGCTTTAAAGCCACGATTCTATTTATTAGTTGAGATATTTAATTGACGACTGGTGATAGGCGGAGCTTAAAACGATCGATAGGCCAAATGACGAGAGTTGGGATAGATTCTCATTTCCCAAGTTTACGTCTGTTGAACGGCGCAAACTTATCACGCTCTAACTCTTATTCTATTCATTATTTGGACAAAACTGAAGAGGAATAATATTTAGCAAACATATCATTGCTTATAATAGCGATTATTTCGAATTTTTTGACACAGCTGTTAGCTTGTTATTACAATGTACGCATCATACATGAAAAATAATCAAAACGACTTTTAGCTTTCTCAACTTCAATTGACAAAAAACTACTAATCGGATTTCGACAAGACCTCTTTCAAAAAATTCATCTGACTGTTTAGACAAGAAATAAATTAACTTTCTAGACAGAAAGTGCACTGAACGAAAATTTAAAGCATGTAGTAATATGTAGCTTGCAGTTTTTCACAGCTCATCCGCACATCAAAAGTGCGTATTTTAGATGAAAACACATACCCAGCAGAATAGAATAGAATAGAATAGAATATATTTTATTTTTCTTCTCTACAAACATACATTTAACTTTTAAGTACAGGAGTATAATTTACTTTACTAAAATAATCATTACGATTAAAATGGTATGCATAAAATAGTAAAGAAGAGCTCGCCTAAGCTAGACTTGTGTGCGAGCATAATACAGAAAATGTTATATAAATTACTATTATGGTCAAGATGGACGGAAATTTATGTTGAGTTGTATATATAGGTTGTATGCTATAGCATGTGCTGTAAATTTTTGTTCAGTACACTTTCTATCTCGAAAGTTAATTTATTTCTTGTTTAAACAGCCAGATGCATTTTTTGAAAGAGGTATTGTCAAAATCCTGTCAGTAGGTTTTTTGTCAATTGAAGTTGCGAAAACTTATGCTCTGATATTTGTTTCATGTATAATGCGTACAATATAAAAACAAGTTAATGGCTGTGTCTAAAAATTTGAAATAATTGCTTTTAGAAGGGATGATATGTTTGCTAAATATTATTCCTCTTAAGTTTTGTCCAAATAATGAATAGAATAAAAGTTAAGAGCGTGATAAGTGATGCGCTGTTTAACAGACCTCAATTTGCGAAATGAAGATTTATCCCAACTCATTCCGCCACGTTGCCTCTTGACGTCAGGAGGCGGGTAAAATTCTAGTCGTCAATTGTTATTAACAAAAGCAACAAACTGAGCCAAAAACAAAAAAACTAACACTCTCAATTTCTAAATTCTTCCAACTCTGATAAGACCAGTATAAAATCGGATTTTTAATAGATTCAAAATGTTCTCATTTTAGAAACGAAGGCCGCCATCTTTCTTTGCCAACTTGCACGAAACATTGAAGATGTTAGTGGGATTCTTCAAGCAAGGAGACGATAACAACGCAGCAAATGTTGCCATCTTGGAACAGATAGAACATTTACTTTTACTTCACGGATGTGAAACGAGTGAACTCATTCACCAGTACCACTTGGAGAGGATAGCAGAACAGAAGGCCATGGAGACAGCTAACCTGGGACTATTAACTGTGCGCATGCAATTTGTTGGGGATCTGCTCAGGGTAGAAATAATGAATGCCAGGAACATTCATCCAATGGATTCAAATGGTAATTATTTCGTCAACAAACCTTCCGTTATATTACCTACGAAAATGTGACTGCATTAATATAACACTGTACACATAAAATTGAAGTCATGTCTAGCTAGTAGTAAGTATATTTTTATTTTCAAATTAATATAAAATAAATAGCGATCACCTATTTAGTACCATCCACATCTTACCACAAGCAGCTGAACCTTGATTTTGATTGGATTGATTGATTGGATATTGCTTAACGTCTCGTCTCATATTAATGCACTTTAGCTATTCGAGACGATGAGTGGTGATAGATGAGGTGAGGATGAAGTATGAACAGAAGGGAGGAGGGGAAACCTGGTACCGGCACGTAGCCTACTCCTTTTGAAAAGTACCAAGGGGACCAACGGCTTAACGTCCCATCCGAAAGGACGGTGTAACTTTGACAGTCATATAGGTTCCTCTACTAACCCGGACTGCCGAGCAGACGTCGAGGAGAACAAAGCCGTTACACTAGCTCTCGAACCCTCCGTCTGCTCTAACTAGCGATATACGCGAGTTTCAGGGCAGAGCGGTCACCCACTCTACCCCTGACCACGCCCAATTCTGCTTAACTTGTGGCTTAACTGTGTTTGAGTGGGAACCGGTTAAACGACCTCGGCTAAACCGCTGGTTCTTGATTTTAAGAGTCAAGTAAATGTGAGATCACTATTGTCCCACTGCTACATAATTCTAAATAGTAAAATGAGTCTTGTTTGATTTCAAGAGAAATGGAGTTCCATAGAGTAACCGCACAGTAGTAAAATCATGTAGGGTATATAAATTCTGTAACGTTGGTGTTGCAAGGCGCATTAGAATTAGTTAGCCTACTTACTCAGTCTATGCAAAACAAAGTACTAGTCATGAAAATAATGTTGAGTTAATAAATCTCCTGTTGACAGGTTCGTGTGATCCATATGTTAAGGTTCACTTTTTACCAGAGGAAAGATTCATCAATGTGGTAAAACCAAGGACAAAAACACACAAGAAAAACTTATTTCCTTTGTTTGACGAGATCTTCACCATGTAAGATAAACAAATTATATTATTATGGTATATGCCTATAGACCCTATAATGTTTTATAATAGTCGGCAATACATTTATATTCAATTTACAGCCATTTAACACCAGATCAGCGGCAGATAAAAGATGCAATGCTGCAATTTATTGTCAAAGATCAAGACTTCTTAGGAATGAACGAATACATAGCTGAAGCATTCGTATCTTTTGCTGACATTCCCGAAACCGAAATGACGACTGGTCTAGAGCAGTTGGAGCAAGTGCATCTTAAGCTAAACAGACCAACTAAACAAGGTAAGCTTTTTACATGCAATACAATTTTACTGATTTTATTTAATTTATTGTTGGCAAGAACTATTTTGATAACTGGGTAGCCGGTTGTAAATCCTTGTTTAGTATAATAATACAGGTAATATCTGGCTGAGCAACCACAACACAAAATACATAATAAACACCAGCTCCTTTATTACTGAGAAAGTTTTGCCTTGTCCTGATAAGTTGTTGGGGACCCTGCACATACGTACCAATTAGCAATCACATTTTAACATATTTTCTCTATTTCAGATTCTGAAGCTTACAAAGCTTTGGAGCAACGTCAAGGTGATAAGTTGGCAAGAGATTTCACCAAGAGGCAAAAGACCAAATTTGTATCTGTTCACTAAAAACGAGCAAACTTTCCTACCCTTCGCTGGATATTTTAGGGTAACTAGCCTATTTCAATTGTGAAACGCCCATCGCTGTATCACATAGGCCAAACACATGAAGCCAGGACTGAAAAAATAGGCACATCCTGATCCTGTACTATTTCTTGAATAGCATGAATAAATATTTATATTTGGGTTCTGATATACTTCCAACTTGAAATTGTTTTTTCCAGAATAAATTATGTAAGAAAACATTAAATGTACTTTAAAAAATGATGAACGTAGCAAATTGACTGGGTGATCCTTTTTTTCATACGCATTGTGACATTTTTTTTTTACGGTCTAGCTAGACCCTACAACAATAGACAATTTCTTTCCTTTCAGTCAAGCTGTTGGTGGCTGGTGAAGAAGATATTTGATTGAATTAAGTTTAAGCTTCCGTCAGCAATGTATAGTTACCGTACTTATTTGTGCCCTGTGGCTGGTATTGAACCAGCTTTCTCCTAACTCATGACTCATGAGTCTCTCACTACATTTGCCAATTCCTGATCTCTCGCAAAATGTAGATTCTATGACAATAAACCATTTATTTTATTTAATAATTAGGGGTTTATAGGCATCCCATAACACATTATAGCCTAAATAAGGGCTGATGCCACCAAAAACATAAAAGCAGAAAACCGCCGTTAATCCAAACTCGGATGAGTTAAGGTAAGACTGTTAGATGAGCTCGAGCAAACCAGGCTTTGACGCAGAAGAATGCAGAGGTATAGTATGGATCACTTGGCAGAATGCTTTTTCCTATCGGGTTGTGGTTTACACCAAAATGACAAGGAAGAATAAATTAATTAATTTATAAATAAATTCGTATTTCGATATGATTTTTTGGAAATCAATCCAGAAATTACAAAATCCATCTTGCTGGGATGTCAAACCCCAGTCTCCCAATTGCTGCTTGGGTGCTTTATTGTTGCAATTAGAAAACATTTTCCAAATAGGAATAGTACTTACATTTTTCAAGTAACAGACAGTAAATATACCACCAAACAGATAATGTGTAGTAATTTTCCAAGATTGTGTAGTGAGACAATTATT
The DNA here is from genome assembly GCA_024449915.1 of Sweltsa coloradensis. Lineage (NCBI taxonomy): Eukaryota > Metazoa > Arthropoda > Insecta > Plecoptera > Chloroperlidae > Sweltsa > Sweltsa coloradensis. The sequence goes on from JAMZAV010001911.1 coordinate 44,051, forward strand.
TTGAAATGTGCTTTGATCGCCCGCCTTGCACTAAGTCATCCTATATAAACGTGAAAATTGGAGGTAAAAAAGTAATGTTTATTTATGTATTTATGCCTTGCTTCTTTAACAATTTTACAGAGTTTGAAACACATCTTTTGTTAAAACGTTAAAACACCTATTCAAAACACACTCTAAAATTCGAAAACATTTCCGGGGCTGTGCTCCCCGATCCCGCATTGACAATTGTACAAAACCATGTATACTTTACTTAGGAAAGAGCCACAAATAATTTTTCAATTACACCACCACTGGGCCCCCACACATTGTTTTACCCGGGGCCCCTCTTATTTGTAGTTACACCACTGCCCTTATCGCACACTCACTGGTACACGGTGGGCAGCGCCGACATCGCGGCAACTTGCAGCCGGCGCCAGGAAGTTTAGGGGAGATTGGGGTAATTAGGAACAAATGTGTGTAAGTTGACCTATGATCTCAATTTACATATAACTAGAAAAACATATTATAAATGTTTTAGTGGTATCAGATACATTGAAACATTGGCTTTCTTAATAAAATTAAATATTTTGCATTCATGTGTTATTTTAGATGCAATGATTTTTTTTCTACACGCGCATATTGTTCCTTATTACCCCAACATTTTGGGGCAATAAGGAACAAGCATTATAAGAAGCAAGGTAGGTGCATTAAAAATACATGGGGCAAATAGGAACATAGGTATTTGTAGTATAATTAAGTAGCAAAAGAATTCATCTTGATATCTTGCTTATTGACAAAGTTAGAACAGATGCAAATTGTAGTATTTTTTTAATAGCTAGAAACATGACATTACAGTTTTTTTTTTTAACTGTAATTTTTGTTTTAAAACTACACAAAGCTTCTCATAGCATGATGTTAATATTTAAAAAAAGTATTTGTATCGTGAAAAATTACAAATATAGAAATTGTTATGCATGAATTACTATTTAATTGAACGAGTGAGCGTAGCGAACGTAGTGATTTCCATTCGACTTAAACGGCCCTGATGGTTTTTCTGCGTGCGTGCGTGTGTGTGTGTGTACGTTGAAAATCAGCCGAATCGCTGAACAGATTGCGCTGAAATTTTAAACGGACATCCGGTACGAGTTTATTGAGAACTGCTAACAAAATCAGCAAGATTCATTGCGATTTAAACCTACAAGAAATGATAAACTGAGAATAGACTTCCAATGTTTAGAAATTATTTTAACGACAATGTTTTAGATTTTGAAAAGATATTTTTTGTTTGTTTTTCGCCTGGCCGTGAAATGCCGTGCCCATGCAAGGTCAGTCGAATGTTGGACGTCAAGGTACCCCCAAATTCCGCTCGTAGATTGAGTAAACCTTGCAATATTTTCACGTATTTCGTACTGGCTATGTTTACCATAGTTGGCCCTATTGCCACAGATGATGGACTACCCTGCGTTATATGCATTTCAAAACATGTTTAATTATTTTTGAAATACAATCTAGAAATTACAAAATCTTTCCCGACCATTGAACCCACGTCTCCCACATATCGGCTACAAGGGCGCCTTAGCCAACTAGACTAGGGAAACGCCAAAGTAGTAGTTAGACGAGTGAGCGAGTCATGTTGTGAGTACCCGAGAACATTTGCATTTAAGTTTGATTATATTCGTATAAATAATAGTTTTTTAAAGTTTAGTTGGTATACGGGGACGGGCGCGTCAACTGTAAGGTCATAATGCGCCTCTCTAGCCTATGATAGGCTAGGTAGGCCTAAGGTAGGGGAAGAAAAGTAATGTAATCGGGTACTCAACACATGGCTCACTCACTCGTTTAACAACGACTTTGGCGTTTCCCTAGTAGGAAAAATATACACTTTTTAAGTGGAGGCAATAAGGAACACTTCCCTCACATTTAATTAATTAACCCAGATTTTCATCAGGGCCTACTTGTTGTGTTTTAAACTTTTCCCAAAATGATTGAATTATTTTTGGATCTGGTTCTAAATTAAATTTAGTGATCCCAATGAGCTTAATTGGGCCTAGGAAAAGATTTGCCTCTTGAATGATGTCAAAGTCATCACTCAAGGGCCAAGCAAAGATATTACCTCTATGCTCTAGGAATTTTACATCAATTTCCAGTGGTTGATGATTGTGGATTCTTATTACCCTACCTGCATGACGAGACATGTTTGTTCCCATTTACCCCTATGATATAGCATTACACTATATGACTCATTCCTATTTTCCCCTAGTATTCCTATTTACCCCTCATGGGTGTTCCCTTTTACCCCAAAAATTAAGTTTTTGGGGCAAATAGGAATTACCCCCTACTTTTAGGAGAGGAAAGAGATAAAAAATTACAAAAATCAAAATAAGGCACTCTCATATGTAAGCAGTAAAATAAGCATACAGTCTTTACTACAATTAATTCTTATAAGAAAGGAAAATTTGATTTTTAAAACATTGTTAGAAACATTTTACACATTTTTTTGCAGTACCTTACAAGAGTCCTAAAAACACTAATCAAAAGTTATTGTTTTCAGTAGAATTGATTACATTATCAAAGAAGGTATGTTCCTTACCAAACAATTTTTCATAAAAAATTACATCTTCAAATTTCTTAATTATAGGGCTTGTTCCCAATTACCCCAATCTCCCCTATACCTGGTCCGGTCGGACCAGGCCAAATTTGGGCCAAAAGAGGTAGGCCACCGGGCATTTGTCCGGTTGGCCTGTCCGCCCCCGAGTCTAGGTAGTATATGTCACCCGATACACACATGTTCCATGTAGCCTAGCCTATTGTATAATATAATTAATAATAGGCTAATAAGGCGTATGCAACTTAAATATTCTAAAAAGCCAATGATAAAATATAGTTAAACAAAAAATTAAATTTTCAGAGAATGGTAGGATGAAAAATAGACTGTCTTTTAGTCGTATTCATTTATTGTTGTTAATAATAAACTCCGATATAAAAGCATTCAGCAAAACGATATAATTTACAAGTGATTTAATAAAGTGATTTAATACAGGAGGATATAATTATACAAAGCAGTACAGGTGGTGAACAAAGATAGGGTACTACCTAGGTACCCAAGTAATGATAAGACAAAGTAACAACATATGCTTGCGATAATGTAGGTCTAGGCATAAGCCCCAAACTCAATTGTCGCAATTGCGATCAGGATTATGGTGGTAGATTGTAGGATACACTGTCCCTAACTAAATTGCAATCATCGCTTAGAACAAGATCGAAGGAAAGCTACGACTGCGATAGCACTCATGTAACAACGATTATGTTTGGAGCTTTAGCCTAAAATAGCCTACTGAAGTACCGTACTGATCGCTGAAATACACCATTTGGTTAAATTATGCAAAAAATACTAATTGAACTAAGTAAGGCCTACAGTAAGTTATATAGATATTATGTTTAATTTATAAGTGCATGGTAGGCTACAGGCAAGAACAGGTAGTAATCATCTTATTAAAATTAAGCAGTAGCGCCCAGAAGGGTCTGCTAGCCAACCTGAGATTACTAGCCGATAATGGTACATAGCCTACATTGTTTTGACAGTAAAGCCTACCCATATGAACTAATTAGGCCTAGACCTAGAGCCTAGATTCAATAACTTTCAGGCAGCTTGATCCAGGGCTACTACCTATTTCACTAGGTAGCTCTCGAAGCCTTGCTAGCGTACCTAGCTAAATTAGAACATTACTGGTAGGCCTATACCCTATAATAGTGCTTGGAACACTTAAACACTGGTTTGCAAGTTAAAACCAGTAGGCCTAGGCCTATTGATTGTCTGATTATTGTAGCTACGCCTAGGCTTTTCAAGTTAAATCAAACGTGGGCATACGGAAGCGCCACCTAATTAAACGTCATTTAATTTAAGTTTTAACCAATTAGCCTAGACTACATAATTAGGGTATCAGCTAGAGTAATTAAATCTAGTCTAGCCTACCTACAAACTAATAATTATTTTTGGTTGAATAAATATTATTTCACACGTACCAAGAAAATTAAACAAGACTGTGAATATTTGTAGGCTACATCGGGTCTCGTCTTTCGACCATTTCTACCATGGCATTTTATGGATTAGTCCCATGGAATGGATCCAATAAACAATTTGGCATAGGCCTCAATACACTCCAATGAAATTTGGGGTAAAATGGCTAGGGTATGCTTGCAATGTGGTCTAGCCTAGTAGGCCTATGCATTTCATACAAAATATATTAGGCCTAAAACATTTCATGTAGGCCTAGTAGATCTAATGAAAAACATTGAATATTTAGCCTTCGAGATGAAGAGCCGAGACCTAGGCCTAATTATGGTTAGGTAGAACTATGCCAGTCAGTTTAACTCAATATCATAAACATTGTGACAAGAGTATTTATGGTTAGGTAGACCAAGGCTAGAAACGAGAACCGTGCCTAAAGGTAGGTAGGCCTAGGCCCTATGAGTAGGACCAGCTATTGCCAAATCAATTTATAACTTCCAAAATTTAAGTACGGCATTTGCCAAACCCATGTCATTATAGATCAAGTAGAAAAGGCCAGCAAGAGAGGAAATAGAAATAATGTATAGAAGACCCAGAGAAACTTTAGGAAGTACAGGACCAAAAATGATTGGGCGAATATAATCAATAACACATGCTTCTAAGCCCCAATGACTATGCAACACCATGGACACTGCAACAATAGTGTCCAAAGCTTGCGATGGAAATATGAGGGCAGCAGGAACTGTAGCTAAAAGGCTAATACTGAGAATACGTTCTGCGCCCCACAGTTTTCCATGGTCATGGACAAGGCCTGCTGATCGTTTCTGGATCAATGAACAATTCTTAACATTCTGCAGGCAGACATTTGAAAGCAGCTGTCCTCGAGCAGAACGCTGATGCAGACCTTGTCCCAATAGTTGGTTTTGTTGGTCCAAGTAATTCCCCTGTTGTCCAAAAGTGTTATAAGGGCGAAGACTGCCAAGAATGGCTGCATTGGATTTTAGGTGGCCATCCAGAACCTTTCTACAAACACCGCGCAAGACGCAAGGAAGAGCCATAACTTCTTCTAATCTGTGTTAACAAGGTAAAGAATATATGAACTAATATGGTTTTACCATCAACTTCTTGAACAACGAATTAATATATTATTATTGCCATTATAACATACCTGATTGCTACAGCTGGAGATCAAAACACTACAAATACCACCGCCAAAGATATTATAACCTACTTTGAGCACAGCCTACTAGAGCCTGAACAGCTGGCAATGTACAAGTCAGTAGCACCAACTAAAACATTTATTATTATTTAATTTCACCATATTCACAAAACATTTTTTGCGTATGCCGTAATACATGATGTATTGATATCTAAAATAATAATAATACTTATAATATTTTAAGTATTTTTAATTTATATTAACAAGTCCCTTAATCCATTCTGTCCAACACGTTCTAGTAGTATATTTTCTTATGTTGGTGAAAGTGTACAAAGATTGAACAAGGACGGTGTGCACAAATTTCGAATTTCGAACGATTTGAGCACAAACAATACATTGAGATTTGACTTGATTTAATACTAAGCTGTTATTAATTAATTGAGTGTATTTGTATACGAAGTCAGCCTATGCGTCATATTAAAATATAATGGAAAATCAACCTACATTGTTCAGTTCCTACACGGAACGGACTCTTGTTAAGTATGAGAGATGGGACGATGACCAATGGAATGTTCATGAGAAGTATTATTCCACTACTCGGAACCCCATTTTACTTCGAATTGAGGTAAAGTAAAGTGTAAGGGACAAGTGCCAGTGTAAGCACTTTTACACTGGCTATTGAGTATTTGACCCATATTGGCCTAGCCGCTAGTGTAATCATTGAGTATAGTACAAAATTATAGAACCTATATAGAACATACTCAATGTGTAATCATTGTGTAAAGATATGCTAGAGATTAATTTTGTACATGGTTGTACACTGTAGCGAACGAACGAGCCTAATGTTAGTAGCTTTATATGGTGGGGTGTTATTTGATATTAGCATTTACCCTGAATTCAGTACCGTATGTTACTAAAAAAACGCCAAAAACGTTGTTAGACGAGTGAGTGAGCCATATGTTGAGTACCCGGTAACACTCTCTTTCTTCCCCCTACCTAAGCCCAAGGCTTCTCTAGCCTATCATAGGCTAGAGCAGTGTCTATGGGCTAGAGTCATCAAACTAGAGTTATCAAACTTAAATGCAAATGTTCCCGGGTACTCAACACAGGACTCGCTCACTCGTCTAACAACAACTAAATGGCGTTTTCCTAGCCTAGTTGGCTAAGGCGCCCTTATACCCCAAATGTGGAAGACCTAGGTTCAAACCCCCGGTCGGGACAGATTTTTTAATTTCTGGATTGTTTTTTTTATCATTTAATTAATAATAATCAAATTAAAATCATAAAACATGTTTTGAAATGCATACAATACTATGGAAAACATAGCCAGTACGAAATACGAGTAAAGATTGCAAGGTTTACTCAATCTCCCAATGGAATTTAGGGAAAACTTGAGCGACGCGTGCAAGATTCGATACACACACCTTAGTGATTCGATAAAAATGACTTCTGGATTGTTTTTTTTATCATTTAATAAATAATAATCAAATTAAAATCATAAAACATGTTTTGAAATGCATACAATACTATGGAAAACATAGCCAGTACGAAATACGAGTAAAGATTGCAAGGTTTACTCAATCTCCCAGCGGAATTGTGGGGAACCTTGAGCGTGCAAGATTCGATACACACACCTTAGTGATTCGATAAAAATGACTTTTTCAAGAACAAAACCACTGTCGTTAAATTAAAAACTACACAATTTTTAAGACTATTTTTCAATGTGTTATTTTTTGTAGGTTTAAATCGCAACGGATTTTACTCATTTTGTTAGCAGTTCCCAGTTACCTGGTCACGGATGTCTGTTTAAAATTTCAGCTCAATCTATTCGACCGTTCGGCCGTATGGGACCGGACAAACAGACATTTTACAAACATTTAACAAACAGACAAATTAATCACAACGAAGGCCCGTTCGACTTGCGTTGTAGACTACGTTCGCTGCGCTTACTCGTCTAACTTTATGCAGACGAATGTGTACAGCATATACCATACCACCTGACCAAAAAATTGATGAAAATATGAAGTAATATACAAGAAATTGTTTTTAAAAATTTCAGTTTCCAGTAATCTACGCATACAAAAACTTGTAAAAAGACAGCGAAGCCCTCGGCTAAGCCAGGCCCCCTCCTCTCCCCCCCCCCCCCTTATCAGCGTATTACCTCAGTCATTACAATAATATGTAGGCATAGGGATAAAAGGCCTAGCATCTTGTTACATGAAAAAATGTTGTATTGAACAATGCAAGTATATTATGTATGGTTGGGGCCTACATGAATTAGTCTGTCGTTTCTTTTATCGAAATTTGTGTTTTCAGTCCGGAGAAATGATGATCGTGGAACGTGACAAAGTCCTCGACACATTGAACCTCGCAGCAGGGGCAACACAAATTAAAGGCATCTTCAAAGGACCAACTTTGTGTATTTACACTAAACATGGCGTAAGTTTGAAAAGTGCAATTTACCATTTTTTTTATGACATATTATGCCTACAGCAAACCAAACAAACTGTCGCACAACCGGGCAACCACAAATTTAGATTTTCTTTTAAACTTCCGAGGATACATTACGCTGTTATCAATCGAAACAGTTTATATTCAAATTTATTTTATTATATTTATTGATCTTTAACAACATGTATTGACCCACAAGTGTGTAACTTAAACTAAACCATTCAAAATACAATTCAAAACAATACAAATAAGTTATACAAATCGTTAAATATTAAATGGCAGTTTCACGAAAATGCATATATACAATATAATTTTATAACCGTTGAGTGAAAATGCTCATTGCTCACAGTAGCTCACTCAATGATATATAGGCCTACTACTAATAATATGCATGATTCTGTGAATGGTAAGCCCTATATATTGAATTAACGTATTTTCTATTTCTCACATGAAATTCACTGTCTCCACTATTTTGTAATTTTCAGCCCTTTTACCGCAAGTTTCGTTTGAAGTTTGCGCAGTCCAAAAAAGAAGACCCTATTACAAGTTGCCACAACATAGTGAAACATTTACGCCGTTTCTTCTACATCAAGGGTATTGAGGAAGATGTTTCACAGACGTTAGGTAAGTAATTTTGTCTTATAGTTTCTACAATGTAAACTGAATGTAGCTGAGCATATAGTAGCACTAAATGAAACAAGTTGCACCTGTATAAGCGTCGGTATAAGTGAGCGAAGTAATAATGTTCTTATACTTCTAATCAGGGTGATTCATTCTGGCATTTTGCGAACTTCTCTGTCTGTCGGTGCATGTGTCACGTAACACGATAACATTAAAAACCGAGTAGGTCGTCCGATTGACATGCGTTTTTTCTTGGCCCCTTTTAACAAGATCGATACATAATGTTTTGGGTGACGGTAGGGGTAAGGGAAAGGGAGGGAGGTTAGTCCCCAGAAAGTTTAAAACCTACATGTTCTCGGCACCTCCACTATAAGTGAATGCAAGAACACGCAAGGAACAATTTTCTGATGGTAAGTTTTGTTTCTTTGTTCTAACTCTGCTCCGCCACCGTGCATGGTTGTGAGACAATATGCATCAGCATTTCAGTTTTTAAAACATAAACAATTTTTTTGCAATTTTATTTCCTGGTATAATGTACACACCTCTTCTTATAATTCAGGTACTATGACAAGAAAATTGACGGTGTCAGGACTCAAACCCGTAGCTTCCAGAATCAAAGTTTCACGTGTTGAACATTAGCCGCCACTTTTGGTAGTCTTTAATTCAAACGTTGTGATTTGTGATTGCACAACCTAAAATTATTATTGCTATTTTAGTTTTGTGTCCGGTGCATGCTATAACAAATAATTGTGCATTGGTCAGTAATGACGGTGCATTGTCATCACAATAAATGAAAACCCAGTACCCACGCATTTAAATATGTTTTTAACTTGACATTTTTGTGTTCATTCTTTTAGATGAAGCTGGAGAATTTATAGATATCCGACCTATCACATGGACAAGTGAAAATAACTTCAATATACCAGGTAGGTCATTTCTGCTGTGTATGAACCTGCGTCAATTTCTATACTACAAGTATGAGGAGTACAAGGTATACAACGTACAATCACAGATAACAGAGTGTGCTCTATTATCTGTGGTACAAGCTTACATATCCAGAGTGATTTTGAACGCGTTTCAATCCTTATTCCCAGAAAGAATGTTCGTACATTTAAAAAACTGTTGTGCTGTGAGCAAAAATGCTAATGTTGTGAGGGGAATCTTCCCGATTATGACAGTTTTTAATTCGTTTGGCACGAAGGCTGTGGGTGACGTGACACTTCAAAATGCCGAACTCGCCAAGTCGCACACGCACCTATATTCATAAATTATGATCCAACATTAATTTTGTTTTGCATATCTATCTGCAATGATTGTGCAGCAGAAACAATAACTACACAGGCATATACAATGCGGTTTTTCTAGGGCGACGGTCATTCGCCCGCAGCCAAGCGCAACTCGACTTGTATACTCCTACCCGAGTTGGGGGGTTTTCAGCTATCTGCACACGCCGCCCCGAAAGATTTACAATCTTGAAACTCGGTATATGACCTGATATGTGGTCCATGACCTACAAAAAAAATCAGACCGATCCGATAACCCGTTCTGTGTTTTAAAAAAAACCTTTCGGCTGGTTGGGTGGCTGGGTGGCTGGTTGGCTGATTTTGACGGAGAGGAATAAGAGCCTCGGTACATCTTAGAACTATGAAACTTGGACCACATTTATTTAGCTGTATCTCAGACACATATACTTTTGCTTTCAAAACCAAAACCATTTAAACCATTTAAATTCAAACCCATTAATAAATTGGGAATTCCGGGAATTTTTTCATGGCCTACAACGTTCATATTTATTGAGGTAATTTCCATTGATATGCTATATGCTATGTATTTTAAATGTATAGTGACTACACGGGGGATCAAACCCAGGACCTTAGCCGTCCGGGCTATATGCTCTACCAGCTGGGCTATGCAGCCATCCCCAGTTTCTTGGTCTGTTTTTTATATTATACATTGTAAAACGTGAACGTTATAGAGTAAATAAACAATACCCAAGTTGCAAATATTTCACGCCTTGATATGTAACAAACAGCAAAAAGATGTGATATCCCCCCAAATACAAAAATTTGTAAAAAAAAAAAAAAAAACGGCAGCCAAGCTCTCCTTCAAAAGTCTTCGGCTGTGAATGTTGTGAGATATAGAATTTGAGTCAATCTTTTCATTCTTCCTCCCTAGTTTCGCATTGAAAAGAAGTAAGATCATTTCGCCTGTTGACGATCGCCAAGCCAACCATTTTCTCGGTAAAAAAAGTTTAAAAAAATTTAAACTCAACTCGTAATGAACCAAATTCAATTGCAAAGTAATTTTTTTTATGATTTTGAGTTTAAAATTTTTCCTTTTTTTTACCAAAAAAATGGTTGGCTTGGCGCTCGTCAACAGGCGAAATGATCTTACTTCTTTTCAATGCGAAACTATGGAGGAAGAATGAAAAGATTGGCTCAAATTCTATATCTCACAACATTCACAGCCGAAGACTTTTGAAGGAGAGCTTGGCTGCCGTTTTTTTTTTTTTTTTTTTTTTTTACAAATTTTTGTAATTTATGTCGTCATGGTAGTATGGAGTTTTAAACTCCTTGATGGTAGGCCTTCGTCCAATAATACATTACATTCACATACACAATGATATACGTCCGCACAGGCGCAAGCGTACCAAACTGAAGCGTCATATGTCACCAAATTGACCATTCAAGATGGCGATTTGGCGCTTCAATTTATGATTGACATTATATTTTAAAAGGGTTTAGCTTGTGCAGCATGGAAATGCACAATTAGAAACAATAAGAAGTAATTGCATGAGGGAATTGAGTAATCATTTGGTGTTATAATGCCTAATGAATAAATAAATAAATAAATAAATTTTATTTAGAGTCTACCCATTCAGTTATATAACTGATTTTCAGTGGGGGACTTTAAATCAAAGCGACCAAGCCAACCCTGCAGGCCCCGACGCAATCGACGAGTGAGCGATAACCAACCAAAGATCAATATTTTTAATAGGAAATATAGCAATCAGTGGTATGGACAGTGCGAACACCCGCGAATCAACGCCAGAATCAACAAGGCCGATTCAGAACAACTCTGAAATTTATTATGTGCTCACTTGTCTGTCATCTGCCAACCTGGTAAAAGGGAATGGTTAACAAAATAGATACAGTGGGACCCTCCTTAGTTCAACATCCATAAGTAATACAGTCGTATTTTAGTTTTACCATATCCGTCTCGCTACTGGTGTTCACTATAGTGGACATCAACTTTCAAAATTTATATCTGGGTAAAAGAAAGTTTTTTTCAGTTTGAACCCAATTTTTTATTTTATTTCCCCATCCTGATTGGACGAAAAGTGCCTTTTTTTAAAAACATCCAAAATACACATGTGCAAAAAAGGCTAAAAATGGGCAATTTTTTTTCCCCCCGGAAAAGTAATATATTTCTAGTATTGCTACCATTTGAGATACAAAAAAGTAAGAAATGCAAAAAATTCAGAAAAAAAATCTTGTTTTAGGAATGTACATCAAATTTACACATTAACTCAAAATTAAGCTTTAATTCAAAATCCAAAATTTCCCAAAATTCCTTAAAAAACACGAAAAAAATATTTGAAAAACAATTATTTTGAAATAATTGCTAAAAATAACTTAATTTTGAAAAAGAAAATCTGGTAGTGAAAGGGATATTTTCCAATCTAGAACTAATTGGATGAGCGTAGCGAGCGAAGCGAAGATTCCATTTCACTACACTGGAGAAAAAAATCCGGAATGTTTTTTTTTTTCTTTTTTTTCTGTATTTTTGTGTGTCTGTTAACACGATTCCGGCTAAACCGATGCTCCAATTGCGATGAAATTTTATGGAGGCCTTCGAAATCTCTGAACTTAGAACTGCCACGTTTTTGAGCGCAATCGAAAAATTATTTCTCATGAAAATCGCAATTTTACGATTTTTTTCGATTTTTAAAAAAATTCTTCAGCTTATAACACCTACATGCTTTGTCCGATTTTAATGATTTTTTCACAGAACCTTTATTTTATGAATTTATGTATTCGTGTGAAATTTGAGCGCAATCAAAAAACTATTTCTCATGAAAATCGAAATTTTACGTTTTTTTTTTTTTTTAAACAATTCTTTGACTTATAACACCTATATGCTTTATCCTATTGTAATATTTTTTTCACAGAACCTTAATTTTATAAATTCATATATTTGTGTAAAATTTGTGCACAATTGAATAATTATTTCTTATGAAAATTTCAATATTACGATTTTTTCCTTTTTTTAAATTACAATTAATTAAAAAAAATTAAAACTTAGGTTAATTTTTCATCGAATTTAATTTAATTTAAAAAAAATTTCAACTTAGGAATGATTTTTTCACAGAACAACAGAAAATCCGCATAACACATGGCAGCTCAATGCACCAATTACGCTCATCCAACAACGCGGCGGGACTTAAGCGTTTTCCTAGTATATTATTATGCTTATTGTGTATAGTGAACATATTAAAGGGAGAATGTCAATATTGTGCCTTCGTGTAAAAGCGAGATGATAACGTTATATTTTAACAAAGAATCTGCTGTTTCAGAGACCGAGAGTATCCTGGTTGCGTCTGGTTTATCTGACCTTGAAGAATCTGTCATTACAACATTAATGGACCCAGCACTTATCGCGAATTGCAACACAATCAGAGATGTACTTGAAGCATGGTAGAAGAACGAAATGTCATATCACACAGCCACTGCAGTCGCAGACTCCAGTCGCCAATTACAATTTGAGCTTACAACTCGGCCTATCACACTGTCAACCCGAGTTGTTATGAATTTTAAGAACAATATAGGGTAAAATGCTGCAATAACAAAACCCCGCGTACATTTTTTGTGTGTTTATTATCCCTCGAAAAGGTTATGGCCATAGTTATTAAAATTTAATAATAGTATCGTTGGTTGCAGCCTAATAACAATTAAATAATAAAGTCCATACATATGCCTAGGCTTAGGCGTAAGGAACAACAACAAGGGATCCCAGATATCATCAAGGCCTAGGGCTAGGCCTAGCTCTACGCGTACCACAATCACTTTATGGATGTTTATTTGTCTGATTTATAGACATTTTCACGGAATTGTTCTGTTTGGAATGTAAATAATAATAATATTATCAAACAGACATGAGTTTGCTGTACACTTTAGAGGTTATGTTTTACGTAGCTACTTCCGAAATACTCGTTTCTGATTGGCTCACGTGACCTCTAGTCTAAAACTCGAGTCGTATTTTAGAGCTTGGTCTAATGTAAGACTGCAGTCGCAGACTGGTCAGACTGGGGTACTGCGCATGCGCGGCCAATCGTAAGCTCCAGTCTACAACTGCAGTCTACGACTCCAGTAGCAGTGTGATACGGCCAAGCTGTTGTCAATGGCATTATTACACTTTTTAAATGCGCGATAGCTGCCGTAATAAATTTTTTGTATTTAGTTTTACCTGTATATGTATTACGATACAATAAACTGAACAATACTGTAACCTTAGCTGTAAATAAACGATTAAATTATCTGAATTAAAGGTTATGTACTAAAATAATACTCGTTCTAGTGTAATAGTGAACCCACACATAACAAAAAACTTGTAAAAATACAGACAAATCTTATACAATCAAAAGCAATGAGATCTAGAAGAAATGCCAAGATAAAAATTATATAGATTTTTAGCCTATTTGAAATTCAACAAGTATATAAAATATACATAATTATGTGTCCTTATGTACCCTCCTTAATTTTCGCAATCTTAATACATAAATTCACTTTACCCTGCGACTGCATCCTTGCAAAGCGTGGCAAAATTTTATTTGCAATTATTGTTTAAACGTTCAAGTTCGTGCAAATTTATTTTGACAGCTAAGAAGAGACGGGTCTCGATCTAGGAGGACCAGTCCAACCAAAATAGACGCTCGCCGAATGGTTCAGCTCTGGACCCTTATTCTGTTTCGATTCGACAGCTCTCACTTTTCACTTTTTTCGACACGTCTCATCTCACCCAAAAGTGACACCTCTCATGTGTGCGATTCTGTTTACAATTCGAAATCGAAAAAGATCGATGTCGACCGGAAGTGCGAGTTTTCGAGAAGTGAGACCTCTTGGCCAATCAGGAGGTTGGAATTTAAAATGAGCGCTATTAAATAAAAAGTGGGGTTATGTTTGGATTTGCACTTCGAATATCTTTACGAGATTTGTGTTTTAAAAATGAATACAATTGTAGTATCCTCGTGAAAATATGTAAACTATGATGGTTGAAATATGTAGAACAATTCAATTAGCTGAATTTAGGCGTTGAAAATAATTACGGAACATGTAAACATATGGGTCATGATGTGGGTTATAAAGTTAGGTTATGGTGTCCGTCTACCAACATAAAACTGGAATATCACGCGTAAATGTACTGGAATATGCCTTGCTTATGTAAAATACTTGCACAGAAAATGATTAAACCACCTTTAAACTACAATGGAACTTAGGCCCTAGTTATTCAGAATTTGATTGTTATGATGTTGTTGTTGTTGTCGAGTTTTTAAGGCCACAAAGCGTAGTACGCGTAGTAGTTTTCATCCGAGTTTTCACGGACCAATCAACGCCCGTCCTTTGCCGGCCTCGACCAATCACGTAGCCGTATTGACTTCTCACCAAGAATTATTTCAGTGAGAAGTTGTCACTTTTTTCTAACGATATATCGCAATGTTTCGATATCGATAACCAAACAGAATCGCAGTTGTCACTTCTCACCCAAGTGAGAGCTGTCGAATAGAAACAGAATAAGGGTCCTGGTGGACGGCTGATCTAGACTCTAGAGGGACCCCATCGAGGGACCCTCCCTCTAGATCAACCGTCTCTTCTCTGCGGTATTCATAATAAACTCACCATGCATGATAGTACTCAAACTCCAATGGTCTCACCGGTCTCACCATGGTGTGTCTCGCAGCTTGCTCGCAGCTATGGCTGCGTACCATTTTTCTTCAATGTCACCAGTCCAACTGGCAAAAGAGTTTTCTCCACAATTATATACGTGTCGTTTTCAAAACTGATGGCTTAATGCATTCATTGATGCTCTCTACACAAGCATAATCAAGGACCAGGTTTCGATTTCCGCTCTAGGCAAAAGCTTTTTAACTTCAATGGATTTCAGCCCATCAGCTGCTCTTGGCTTAGGAATGTGTAAACGGTAACCCTGGAGCCGTCCTAGCAGCGAGGCACATCTCTAGTTTGTCATTGTTCGCTCGTCGATGATGGCGCCTACAGGGTTGGCTTCGTCTGTTTTAAATTGAATGTCCTTTTCTGAAAATCAGTTAATATGTGACTCAAAGGGTAGACCGCGGGGTAAGCTCTAAATACGAATGTATTTATTATGTATTTATTTAACCAAATTGAACAAATTCATCTGCATTACAGCACAAACCAATTTTGTGTTTCGCGCCATGTGGCTGCCGCCTTCTAAACATTCCTTTCTTGTTCTCCAGACTGATTTCCAAGGCTGTGTAGTGTGCCAGCTGTTTTCGTTTTCTTTGACTTTGTAGCAGTGAAATTGTGTTGTATATCGGTAAGTAAACGTTTTAGTAATCTGTGATCATCCATTCATAGGATAATTCATAGTAAATAAATAATTGATTACCGCATTGAGATAGATTTTATGTGTATGTTATATACAATATAACACATAATTTGACAATTTGTATGCAATTTACTTGGGAAAATGTAGCCGACGTGCCACGCTTCCTGCCTAGGGCCCAGCCTACCTACCATGTTTGCTCCTTGTTATTCTGCATTGTTTATGGTGTGCTTATTTTATTTTACGATGGCATTTGTACTGAACTAACCTAGTTTATGATGAAGGGGTGTCGGTGTAAGTAGAATACCATAACCGGACTAGGGCCTAGGCCTAGTGGTAATGACTAAAATTTGCTGTCAGCATTGGCCAATGCCTGTCTGTACATAACCTATCATTTCATATACGAAAAGTAGGCTTAGACCCCCTTGTCCGTACCTTTAGCCTAGGCTAGTATTAGGCTAATCTAACCAGATCGGTAAAATAATGTAGGCCTACAAGCCAGCCTTGACAATTAATTTTATAAATTTATTTAGGGTAGGCCTAGTACGGGCATTGAATAACCAAACCCCCAAAGGGATTGGATACACAAAGGTACAGGTAGGCCTACCTAGACCCATGGATGGTGTCCTAGGCCCAAAACTTCATTTTGGCCTAAAACATTATCCATTTGATCTTGTTATTGTTTGTAATTGATGGAAGATTATAGTGAGTGTGTTTAGAATTTAATTTTAAACTAGCCATGGGTCTATGTGTACATAGTAGGCTAGACCTAGGCCTAATAATAGGACATGTAGGCCTAGTTGGCCTAGAATACCGGTACCTAGTGAGACTAGGCCTAGGCCCTTAAAGTGACTCCAGTGAGTGTACCACCGAACTCAAGCTACCTAGTATAATATTAATATTCACCTACAACTTATAAAATAGGTCCAACTTGGTATTTTTATGTCAGATAGGCTAATTTACAAGTGTAGCTAGTTTATTTTACTACACTCAGAGTATTTATTTATTTTTTATTGTTACATTTTAGGAAAATATAAATAATATTTATTTGCATCTCTTATTGGTACAGTCGCTAACTGACTAGTTCAGTATTTGCCAACATCAGGAATCGAAACGTCTCATCAAAATAACACGTAAATCACTAAAGTAGGCTAATGCTATGGACAAAGTAATATTATGTTCGTTAAACATTAAACGTACAATATGATTGTCTCTCATGTAATTTGTAACAATAAATATACGATATGTAATAGTTGGAACTTCTTCTTGAGAGTTTGGCCAACCTGGTATTTGGCTTGGCAACACGGCACCAGCAGCCTTCTGCCTCTGCTTCTGATCGAGTGGATAGAAACGCGCAGAGAGAATCTGCCACCTCGAAAGTGTTTCATTCCAAAATAAACTGTAGTTGCGTATATATATGCTATTTACAGACGTAAATTACATCCAATAAATATTGGCAGAAGGCTTTAAAAGTACGTATTAAAAGTGTCCTAATTGACATCACAAAACTTTAACGCTCGTTTTGAGTCGGCGTGTACATCTGCTGGGTTGAAGGAAGCGTACGTATCGCTCTGGACCGCCCGAGCTCTGTGGTCGCTAATGGCCCAACGGCTAGCGCGCTCGTTTTGAATGCGAAAGGTCGCCGGTTCGAGTCCCGACTGGGAAAACTTTTTAAATTTTTTTTGCTCATTCCATCTTTATTGTTCATGATTTTTATAACTTTTCAATTGGAAATTACTCAAGAACAAGGACATTTTTCCCTCACCATTTGCTATTTACGTCAGTAAGCCTACATCTCTCAAAATGGAGTCCATGTTATGTTTATGTATGTATTTACATGTGAGTTGTTTATGTATAATTTTTATTTGATTTTTTACATCTATCACATTTTTAAAACAATCTTTTTGCATAGACAGACTGTAGAATGTAAATTATTGTCCATTAGGCCTACTCTAACAATGTTACACAACACGTGTTTCACTTATTTCGTAGTTAGGCCTACTGACGCGGTATCTAATATGGCTAAAACTGATTTTATATGTATTTCTTACTGGGCCTAATTTTTTACCAGGCCCTAAAAACCAAACGGCTCGGTGAGTGTGGTGAAATTTGCCGTGGACGGCCGCACAAAATCGTCTATGGGCCTACTACAGAGATTCTATGAATCAAGTGCATCAAGATTCAATCAAGCACTGAAAGCATTAAAAATATTTTCAGCTCTTGGCGTTCAGTTCAGCGTAACAGTTTCGCATATACAAATTCATAAATTTTTCCATAAAATACAGCAATCAGAGTATTTTGCAAGAGGTTATTTGTTTCCTTCATAAGGTTATCAAATGAATTTGTTTCATCTATTGACCGTGAATTATTCGGGGGAAAAATACTTCAATTCAATATTGTGTGTGTCAGTACTGTAAACTGTTACCACGCGATAATAAGCCAAAGTAAACACGATGTAACATGTTGTCACACTGAAAGACAGACAGACCACAGTTTGGTAATGTCGCCAAACCCACATATTGAAACTCGCTCCTATTATTGCCATTGGTCAATCCCGCGTGGCTGTGGCCTGACGTCACGCAGCGTTGCCGCGCTTCCACTGACGCTCTCGTCCCCCAAGATTATTTTTGGACTTTCGGCATTCATATTTAAAAAAGTAGTTCGATAACAACCATTTTGTAAACGCAATTTATTTTCAGTATTTAATTACGTACCTCCAATTTGATATATAATTTATTCATATGTCATTTAAAGTCAGTCTTCTGTAGTGCGTTTAATGTCGGAAAGTGTAGATTTTTGTATACCTGCATGTTAAAAGAAGCAAATTTTGTGATTTTTAAATCAAAATTTCTAAAAAAGTAAGTCGGTAACCCCCGTTCTGCGAGTTGTATTATCAAAAAGCACACTTTGAAGAGTCTATATTATGAATTCCAGCAAAATGCCATATCATGCATGTTTCACTGGATCGACTTTAAGGCACTGAGGTGGTAAAAATTTACAAAATAATTTTGACTTGTTTGTTTGAAACATTGTAACTGGCTATCTAAGCTAATAAATAAAGACATTAGCTAGGGCCTACATTAACTGGGGTGTGATTACTAACCCGTCCTTTTATGACAAAGTGGAACGCACAGTGCTCGACCCGGCTTTGCGGTTTCCCAAGTAGGTAGTGCGCGCTCACGGTTGACTCCCGTCACGTAGGTGTAGGGCCTACTCAAGTGGGAACTTCTTCAGTTCATGGCCCCCCCCAAAAAATGGTAGACTTACTCTTTCGGATGGTATGCTCCAACATTTTAACACTGTAACGGAAAGGATTTCGGGTGCACTCTTATCAAAAATATCCTAGAACTAGCACGGCAGGTAACTAGGCTGAAAGGTCGACGAACCTAACGTAAGTAGTTTTGTAACGGAAAGGATTTCGGGTGCGTATGTTTTCATTGAAAAAAACAAGTGTTGAAAAGTTGGGGCATACCATCCGAAAGAGTGCCAAAAAACAACGTATTTTCACTTGTTTTTTCATGCTTTTTAGTACAGTACGGTATGTCAACAATATTTTATCAATTAAATAACTTACAGTAGGCCTACTCGCAAATGTTTTGTAATACTAGATATTTTAATTCCAAATAACAAAATTGGCCTAGTTGAATGTTTAATCTTCTGTATCGTGTATCACTCACTCGCCACCTTGACTTCATGCATCTTCACGACAACTGAAGCAGTAGGGCCTACCAACCACAATTTTTTTTTTAAAACTTTGCTTTGCTGTGCTGGGGTCAGCTTGGCTAAATTTTCTAAAGTTAGTAGGGCCTACCAGTACCACTTAGTTTTGACTAAAATGGCGAGAAGGTTACCTAGTGTGATTTTTGTTGTTTGAAAGTAATCTTGTTTAGCCTGGCCTACTAGGCCCTACAAAAAATTTCGATAATAAATACATTAATTATTATCACAAATACTTTTACTTCACTCAAATTGAACAATTATGTTGAAAAGCATGAAAAAACAACAAAAATGCCTTAAAATACGTTTTTATTTTTTGGGGCCCATGAACCGAAGAAGTCCTCTCAAAAAACAGGGTTGCCCCATGAGGTTCACCAGTTAAAAGTAGGCTTATTAAAAAACACCCCACAACGACACAACTTTTAAAAGCTGGTTGAAACTAGGCCTATGCCTAGCTAGTCTTACTTAATATAAACAAGCCAGGCCTTCATCTAAAACCTTCATTTTGTAACTTGGGCACTAAGCCTAATGCTAGGCTAGATAGGGCCTAGGCCTATTTTTTTTTGCTATGAGATAGTGTAGGCCCTATCCTATAATTAGGCTAGATCCAATAATCTGGTAGGCCTACTATCTATCTAGCATGCCTATTCCCTAATTTGGTTTGCACACATTCTTTCAATGTTTAGGCTAGTCTTTTTAAGAATTCTAGGCCTGAGAAAACATTCATATTGAAAATTTCTTGTCAACGAGTTTTTCGCTGAATCACGGCGAAGAATGCGACGAACAACGCTGGGGAGGATTGGAGTAGGCGGTGGGCCTACAACCTAGATCATGTTTTTAACATTTTACCTTTGTTTTTGTTCTTAGAGAAAGCACCCTAGCTTACTGCCAAGATGAAGCTTAATAAGATGGTTTCATGTTCGAGGAGAAAGAATCGCAAGAGGCATTTCACAGCCCCTTCCCACATTCGGCGCCGTTTAATGTCTGCCCCCATGTCTAAGGAACTTAGACAGAAATACAATGTTCGAACCATGCCAGTTCGTAAAGACGACGAAGTGCAGGTATGTATTTCTAGGCCTATATTCAATAATCTCCATATTTGTAAATACAGTAAATTTCCAATAACCTCATATTTGTAAATACAGTAAATTTCTCATAGCTTGCTCTGCTTCTTCATTAAGAGGGAGGGATAGTAGCGAAATTAAAATCACGCGAAATTACAGTTTGTTCGTGATATTTCGAGAACGACGCAAAATATCTAAAAACTGATTGCAGACAGCCCTGTGGTTTTGTAAGAGCAATATAGGCCTAATGCAAGAAAAAATATTCAAATATAATAATCGGTGCGGTTTGTATAAGAAATGCATTTAAATTAATTAAATCAAATAAAAAACTTAATTACCATCACATTACAATATGTTTTCATACAGGCTATAGTTCTCCCAAAACCACAGGGCTGTCTGCAATTAGTTTTTAGATATTTTGCATCGTTCTCGAGATATCACGAAAAAACTGTAATTCCGCATGGTTTTAATTTCGCAACTATCCCATCCTCTTAAGATCAAATGTTAGTAAGTAGGTCTACTTATGATTGAATACCTACAGTGGCTTTCAGTTCAGCTTGTCAGCAGTCAAAACTGGTTTCTAAGGGAGGTTCTCTAGGTTAACGTAGCCTCAGGCGCTGACGAGCCGAACTGAAAGAAATTTTACCTACCGGTACCATATTTATTCGATTATAGGCCGCTACCGAGTAATGGCCGCACCCTTATTTTCACCACTCTAAATTTTAAGGCTATCATGAAGCTTCATGTGTAATAGTCCTCCCAATGGCTGCACCCTACTTTTTGAACTTCTTATTTTTAATATGCCTATACCTGAAGCTGAAGCCAATGTTCTCATGTAATTAATACAATAATGAATAAGTTCTCAGAAAATCTGTTGTGTTGCAAATTGCGATGAACCAAACCATTCACAGATGAAGCAAGCAAATGTATGAATGCAGATGAATGCCCAAGTTTTCAGGTTGTGCTCAGATGTGTCCTTCTTCCCTTCTCCTTGTCTCAGAATTAATATTCTGGCAAAAATGAGGCATTGAACACTAATTCAATTGTGACAAAAATGCTAGTTAATTTGAAGCACCTTGAGTGACATGATGAACCAAACCATTCACAGATGAAGCAAGCCAAGGCATTGATGCAGATGACACTGCCCAGGTTTTCTGGGTGTACTCAGATGTGTCCTTGTCTAACTTGTATCCTGGCGAAAATAAGGCACTGAACACTCATTCAATATATGTGATCAAATTCTAGTTAATTTGAAGCAGCTTGAGTGACATGATGAACCAAACCATTCACAGATGAAGCAAGCCAAGGCATTGATGCAGATGACACTGCCCAGGTTCTCTGGGTGTGCTCAGATGTGCCCTTGTCTAACTTGTATCCTGGCGAAAATAAGGCACTGAACACTCGTTCAATATATGTGATCAAATTCTAAAGTTAATTCTCATTTACTTCCATTCACAGGCGGCGCAATATGACCTAGAACTGGTTGAAGCGCCCTAGTTTAAAAAAAATATATATATATATAAGCAGCTTGAGTGACATGATGAACCAAACCATTCACAGATGAAGCAAGCCAAGGCATTGATGCAGATGACACTGCCCAGGTTTTCTGGGTGTGCTCAGATGTGTCCTTGTCTAACTTGTATCCTGGCGAAAATAAGGCACTGAACACTCGTTCAATATATGTGATCTAATTCTAAAGTTAATTAATAATAAGCACCATGAGTGACATGATGAACCAAACCATTCACAGATGAAGCAAGCCAAGGCATTGATGCAGATGACACTGCCCAGGTTTTCTGGGTGTGCTCAGATGTGTCCTTGTCTAACTTGTATCCTGGCGAAAATAAGGCACTGAACACTCGTTCAATATATGTGATCAAATTCTAAAGTTAATTATAAGCAGCTTGAGTGACATGATGAACCAAACCATTCACAGATGAAGCAAGCCAAGGCATTGATGCAGATGACACTGCCCAGGTTCTCTGGGTGTGCTCAGATGTGCCCTTGTCTAACTTGTATCCTGGCGAAAATAAGGCACTGAACACTCGTTCAATATATGTGATCAAATTCTAAAGTTAATTATAAGCAGCTTGAGTGACATGATGAACCAAACCATTCACAGATGAAGCAAGCCAAGGCATTGATGCAGATGACACTGCCCAGGTTTTCTGGGTGTGCTCAGATGTGTCCTTGTCTAACTTGTATCCTGGCGAAAATAAGGCACTGAACACTCGTTCAATATATGTGATCAAATTCTAAAGTTAAAGGCATTAAATCACAATGGACGAAGTATTTTTTTAATACAAGAAGGTGTACAAAAAATAAGAATGCCGGACATTTTGGCAACCTTGGATGAGACCCCTATACAACGGTTTGTTTTGACGCGCGCCTGGGGGCATATGACGCAGGTGGATGGGGACCTGCTGAGCTGACAAAGCCGGCCTGGCGAGGGTAGACACTCGGTTAGAACACGTGTTGTATTTAGTGAGGGGTTGGCATTCTGTGTTGATGTCATCTGATGGTGTTCGCAGATTTGTTCTAGCACAGTGACAGCTCTACAAGTGTTTTATGTACTAATTTAATTAATGTGATAGTGAATAGCATTACAAGGTTTGTCGAGATATGTGAAGAGTATGGATGGCTCAGTGACTACAGTTAAATTAACAAACATACCTATATAGTTGAAATGTGGATTTTGTCTTCTTTTAAGTTCTAGTAGTTTTTAAAAGTTAGTGATACGTGTGTCATACAAAGAGACGGCAAACATACCGAATAATTCTTAGTTTTATAAATAATTAATGTGTGTCGCGTAAGTGTTTTAATGTGGATATATTGAACAACAAAATCAAAATCAGGTTTATGATACAGAAATGTGGTTTTCATATTAATCCGTGGGTTAAAATCGCGTTACAAATGTATACATTGTTCTAATCCTTACAATGATAAAGAAATCATTAAAGTCGAATCACTTTTAGTCAAAGTAGTCCACAGTTTTCCCGTATGCGACTTTAAATCCTATATATCGTTGGTCTTAACATGTGGAGAGTAACAAAAACTATTGCCTAGCAGTATTGAGAGAATGGATGTTAATAATATGCTTGAACCCATCATTATTAGTAATACAATCGAAATTAGCACGCAAATTTGTGATTTTTTCCGATTCGTGACAATATAAGCACTCTGTGTCGGCATCCATTGATGTTGATGTACATTCATTACTACACCTTTTAAGATCACCTTTCCTGCCCTGCCACTAAACTGTTTTATCCAGGCTTCTTTTTCTTAATTTTTCTTGAGATTTTCCCTCTGTTCACTTTCTGTGTATGATGGCTCGAAAATGAAGGGAGCTAATCCTAACATCGTGTACATAGAACATACACTTTTCAACTGACCCGTCCCGTGCCCGATGGTATTGAATGGGCGGGCAGTGAGCGGCCGCATTCACTCGAGTCGATCGGTAGCGAAGCTCTGTACCCATCCAGCTACGTCACTGACGTCACGCGCTATACAATTTCCACAATATTGGTCGTACCATGTTTAAATATTGACCGATTTCTTTCATTTTTTTTCTAAATTCCTAAAATAAATTTAGGTTTAACAAAAGTAACAACAAGTCAATGTGAGAGTATGGCTTTAATTATAAGCAGCTTGAGTGACATGATGAACCAAACCATTCACAGATGAAGCAAGCCAAGGCATTGATGCAGATGACACTGCCCAGGTTTTCTGGGTGTGCTCAGATGTGCCCTTGTCTAACTTGTATCCTGGCGAAAATAAGGCACTGAACACTCGTTCAATATATGTGATCAAATTCTAAAGTTAATTATAAGCACCTTGAGTGACATGATGAACCAAACCATTCACAGATGAAGCAAGCCAAGGCATTGATGCAGATGACACTGCCCAGGTTTTCTGGGTGTGCTCAGATGTGTCAAGTGTCTAACTTGTATCCTGGCAAAAATAAGGCACTGAACACTCGTTAATTATTTGGCAATCGATGATAAATGACATGAAAAGCACTGAGGATGTGTTTGTATATTGTGCTTATTCCCTTTATTGTTCACTTTGCATCCCTGTGATGAAATGTTTTTTAATGTTTTTTTTTTTTTTATAAACTTTAAAATGTTTTGTCCATACTCATATTGGTAGAATCCATCTTGTAATGATGTTCTCCTTATCACTCACTGAGAAACATTTTGGCTTATGTAGGCTAACGGTACTGTTGTGTTGTAGATCAAGAACGTGTTTTGCCTACTTATTAATTATTATTAGTATTACCTAGTTTAATATTGAAACATATTTCAATCTGTCCAGGTTGTACGTGGTCACTACAAAGGTCAGCAGGTGGGGAAGATTGTGCAAGTGTACCGTAAAAAGTTTGTGATCTACATTGAGAGGATTCAACGAGAGAAAGCAAACGGTGCCAGTGTCTATGTTGGCATCCACCCTTCCAAAGTATGTTAAATTCCTTGCATATCTCATTCTCCTATTGTACCTAGGCTAGTAAAATAAATAATGATCAAACATGACTGCTTGAGTTTCAACTGTCATGTTATAAGAGATAAGACAACACAAATACTAATAAGACCAATAATTTTGCCATTGATATTATATGCAGAAAATCAGTAGGCCTACATCCAACACTCTACAACACATAATGTGTAGGTATTTAAAGAGACAGCTCCTTTCAGGTTCAGAGCCTGATTTTGCTAGTCTCACAACTTTCATGCTGAGGCAGGAAGCAATCTCTGTCTAGCTTAATAAAATGAAGTAGGGCCTACAGTAGGGATATCAGAAAGCGAGTATTTCACTAAACGTTTTACACCCTGGTCACAAAAACGTGTAGGTCTACACATTTACCTAATCGACAATGTTAAATAAAAAAAAAAAAAATCAGAATTGTGGATTTCCCTGGTCACAAAAACGTGTAGGCCTACACATTTACATTACTAATCGACAATGTTTTATTGAATATCGAATATTATCGAACATTCAAAATTCAAATGCAAAAAGTTTGAATATCGAATTATAACGAATAATTTTACTTTCGAATAGTTTTGAATAGGTAATGATTAGAATAACAGCATTTTTTCATTAAGTTGAGTTTTTCGTGCTTGGTTGCAAGAGGGGGAATGGAAATACATCGTGGCATACCATTAAAAATTATAAAAACTATGCATTGTATTTCAACATTTTGAGCTGCTGCTTATATGCGTTGACAAAGAGTTTTTCAAAAATGGCACTCTGAAAACTAGGGTGCAGCTTATTTGCGTGGGCGGCTTATGCGTGTAAAAACAGTTCATGTCATAAGATTCATTAATATTATCAATTATCATTTTTCATATTTTGTAAATGTAAAAAACGTCTATTCCTGACTGACTGAAAACTGTTTCATGATTGTTTTAACTAACTCGTCGGCAGATAGCCAGGGCGCAATAGTGACATCTACAAATTTGTTTCCGAATGTTTGTTCAAAATTTCAGCATAATTTAATTTAATAACTAACACAAAAACACCATTTTTAAGAATATAGTCGGACATAATTACGAACTACCAAGGCTGCTCCATTTGAGCTCCGTTGTAAGACCTTGTGTAACTAGGAAAACGCTCAAGTCCCGCCGCGTTGTTGGATGAGCGTAATTGGTGAATTGAGCTGCCATGTGTTTTGCGGATTTTCTGTTCTGTGAAAAAATCAGAACTTTGTTGAAATTTTTTAAAAATTAAATCAAATTAAATAAAAAATTAACTTTTTTTTTTAATTAATCGTAATTTTAAAAAAGGAAAAAATCGTAATATTGAAATTTTCATAAGAAATAATTATTCGATTGCGCACAAATTTTACACGAATATATTAATTCTTAAAATTAAGGTTCTGTGAAAAAATCAATACAATCGGATAAAGCATATAGGTGTAATAAGTCGAAGAAATGTTTTAAAAATTCGAAAAAAATCGTAAAATTGCGATTTTCATGAGAAATAATTTTTCGATTGCGCTCAAAAACGTGGCAGTTCTTAGTTCAGAGATTTCGAAGGCCTCCATAAAATTTCATCGCAATCGGAGTATCGGTTTAGCCGGAATCGTGTTAACAGACAGACAAAAATACAGAAAAAAAAAACATTCCGGATTTTTTTCTCCAGTGTAGTGAAATGGAATCTTCGCTTCGCTCGCTACGCTCATCCAACAAATTAGGAGCGAGGCAAAAAGTTTCAAATATCTATTTACCGGAACGTATCATACTCACATGTTGATATATAGCAAAATATCTACATTTGTACCCATCCTAAGGCTAAACAAACATTATCATTATGATACTACTTGATTGGCTACATTTAGAACACATATTATTTGGAACCATTTGTGCTCCCAAGTTTAAAATGGGGTTTGCGTTTGCCTGTTTCAGACTGTCATTGTTAAATTGAAAATGGATAAAGACAGGAAGAACATAATCGACCGGCGATCAAAGGGTAGGTTGGCTGCTCTTGGCAAGGAGAAGGGCAAGTACTCCGAGGAAAGTGCTGCAGCCGCTGCTACCGTCATGGAGACATCTTAAAAGAGAGCAGCAAATTCCTGTAATAATTAAGTTAAATAAAATTGTCACATGTCGATTTGTAGTTTTGTACTAGTATCATATTTGACCGTTTCCTTCAGAGTTCCAGTCAATTGGGAGTCCAAAAAACATATTTTCACTTTGAATCAAATAGTAATACTAATTAAGTGTCCAAACATTGGAATAGTATTTTGAGTTTGAATGACAAAAAAATATCATCATCACCTGTTCCACTGGGAAGTTAGAAAAGTGAAGATAAAAAATAACTTTTCAAAGCCTTTTTGAGCGCGAACATAAAAGCGTGGGCGTGGCCGTTGTATTGTCACTTCTCTCTTGTTGAGCAGTGTCACATGGTATAATACAATGAAATTTCAAATTTGATTTAAATTAAAGGCCTAGCACAGATTCTTTTGACTGAACCACCTTGCTGAGAAACACTTCTTTAAAAGCCATTTTACACTACCAATTTTTGATAGATGTATACTTTCTTCAATGGAAGAATGCAAATGCTTTGTAGGGGTGGGGGTGGTATGAATGCGCGGTAAATGGAATATCACCTTTGTGTATGAAAGAGAAATGGGTATCTTCTGCCAATGCAAGCAAAAATTATCTGTGGTAGATCACGGGAGTTCCTCCGTGTGCAAGATCCACGCTGGGCTAGCGTAAATAGTTGACAAAGAAAGTTATGTTGGGAAAACAATTTCGAGCTAGTATCTGCATTCTTTTGTTGGGACCTCTATAGATTACACGGAAATGTGATGCTGCTGTCACACACTGTAATACTGTAATATGTTGACTCAACATTGACAAACACGGCAATATGTTGAAAAGAAGTTGAACATGTTCAACTTTTGAGGAATGTTGAACAGATGTTAACGACTTGCAACCGATGCCCGAGCGACATTTTGTCATTTGATCATCATCACTGATGTGATATGTGGAGACTGAATCATGGATTATGGAAATCTTCTGACACTTCACAAAGCGCGTACCGTATGTTGTCGTTGTTTCATCCACGAAATGTTAATGTGCAATTAATTCAAGCGCACACTCGCCCACTTACTCACTCACTCCTCACTCACAACACAACACACTCATGTGCACATATTGGAGACCCTCTAGCCACCCCCACTTCTTCTCCTCCCTCCCCCCTTCTACTCTAACCTCTCCTGATCAACAGCTGTACGTGATTAATGTATTTATTTTTACCCCTGTTCGACTATGGCAGCCACCTCTACAACTCGGATAAGCTGTTGACTCCTATCTCTATCCACATTGATTATGTATCGCAAAAGTATAACTTGTAAAATTAATTGTACACCATTAATTGTAGGCCTACTGTGGGTAACTTAACATTAAAACTAGTTAAAACAGTAGGCTATTGTTAAAGGGGCTATTACCCCAAAAAATGATTTTTTACCATATAATCTAATAAATCTATATCATAATACCATGGAGTTTAAATAGTACTGTTGTACTGGAGATGTAGGTGTGTGGTGGGCAGTGTACAAGATAGCGCACCACGTCGCGTAGACACAGTCGGACAAATTTGTTGTTCATCAGCAATTAGACAGTTGACGCGCAAGTTTCGTGGTTAGGTTAGGCCTAGTTCACGTGTGGTTTACTAAGTAAGAACTTTGTTCTTTGTAAATATAATGTGTAAATCATCGTTAGTAGGCCTTAATCGTGTAAATGTATAGGCCTAGACATAGGCTTTTATTCAACAGCAGGTCTATTGCGCGTCCACGATCTCTAGACTTAGGCCTAGGCTGTAAAGTTACCCTAGAAAACATTACAAGCCACGGCCTAGGAGTAGGCCTAAGCATTGTCCTAACTACAAAAGGAAGAAAACCTAAAAGTTGAGGTGGATCAAACGGCTTTGTTTGTTCACATTGTTTGTGCAATAATAACTCGAAAGACACCAATGACAAAGTAAAGCTTTTACCATTCCCGAAACCTCACGTCGAAGGTGTCACCGCCGTCTAAAGGTAACAATCAACTGACAGAACGAAACAAATATGGCCACCAGTCGAGGAAACCGGAAATCCATTTTGAGGACGCCCATTCCCATTAGAGCTAGACCTCCTTCCCCTCAGACTCTAATACTACACTAAAATGACCGTTTTGACTACGAATTGGAGGTGGTCGCATGACGCGAATCACTCACGACTAAATAAATAAATTGTATTTAGAATCTACCCACTCAGTCACACAACTGATTTTCAGTGGGGGACAGAAAACCAAAGTGACCAAGCCAACCCTGAGGCCCCGACGCAATCGACGAGTGAACGATAACCAACCAAAGATCGATATTTTTAATAGGAAATATAGCAATCAGTGGTATGGACAGTGCGAACACCCGCGGATCAACGCCAGAATCAACAAGGCTGATTCAGAACAACTCTGAATTTATTATGTGCTTCGTTGCTAGGACGGCTCCAAAGTCACCGTTTACAAACTCCTAAGACAAGAACTGATGGACTTGTCCAAATCAGAAGTTAAAAAACTTCTGACTATGGCAGGAATCGAACCCTGGACCTTCTGCATTGGAAGCAGATATGCTAACCACAAGACCAACGAGACACACTTTTCTTGTACTTGTGCGTGAACGTGAATGCTTTGAATAGGTACCGTGAATTTGCGTGATAATTTATAGTACTAGTAAGTCACGCGTGTATCGTGACACGCGTAACTCTAAGTGCTCCAGCGTGGAACGAGCCCTCCTCATCCGCGCCACCCTCCTCTTAGCTTACCTTGAGTCGCACCCTGCCCTAAAATTCAGCCATGAATACGCGGACGAGAGAGTAATAAACCACCAATCTCTTGAATTGAATTTTGATTTGTCTGCCAATCACTTGTAGGCCTATTCATCTCTAGTTAATTATTTGTTCGCCGCTCTCGAGAGGAGCAAGTGACGACAGGATGTCTGCCATCTGATAATGCGAATAAGATCAGGTTGGTGGCGATCGGATTAGAAGGGTGCGTGCTAAATGCTCCTCAAAATATCAACAAAAGGGAACACTCCTCAAATTTACTTTTAAGTTTTAATATATTCAGAAGGTAGTTACTAAAAAAATACCATTCCCCAAAAAGGACCGTCAAAAAATGTTTTTTACTTGGTTTTATGAGGGTATGATTATGAATATTCGTGTTTAAATTCTGCGCGTTAACGGGCCTAGCTGACTGTGACGTCACAGATAGGTATCGTTTCGTCAGTCTGCCGGTACGGTGTTCCACCGCCTGGCTAATTCATTGGTTCCTAGACGTTTCCTAGCAAAGGCAGTGGGCCCAAGGTTTTGGTTACCATGGAAACCAGAGTCGATAAAGAAGTTTCCCGTTTAGCGTTGGTAATCAACCCATGGATCCAACAAAGTATACAATGTTGAATAAACAAATTTGCAGATAAGTAAGGTATTATTTGTTGACAATGCATGTTATAATATGTATACATTTTTATATTATACATTCATTATTACCGGTACCTAGGTGTAGGCTCATGCCTCAGGCAAACTATAATAATATATTAAATTGCTTAACATGGATTTGACTACATTCAGTTCCAGATTCTCTAGTCCACTGAATTTCCTAGCGGACATTCGGGGAACCTCCGGCGAGCATGTGGTCCAGCGCGTGCGGAGATCTATTCAACTATTACATTCCTATGACGTCACGCAATGTCCGGAGTGTTTTAGTCCCGCTTCGCCACTAGCCAATTAAAAACCTTTATAAATACGTCAAAAATCGTTAGTTTTTAAAATAAATTAATATTTGCCAGTTTTCCTTATTATATTTTATGTTAATTACAATTAAGTCGCATAATAAAGTTGAGGAGCATTCCCTATTGAGTAATGAGTGCACGTGATTGCTTGATAACGCTAGTTGTTATGCGTGAGCGAGTATATTTGATATTTGATATTTATTGGCTTCAAGGCGTGTTACATAGGGCTATAGAGCCCCTTTGGGTGTAGCCGACCTCTACACTTACATACATTAGTTCACAACATGTATATATATGATATATAATATATAATACATATTATATAAGTAGTTTAAATATAACACTAATACTAATGTGATAATTAAAATAACAGGCTAGGCTTAACTTATAAAGTAATTACTGTACACTTATAACTAGTAATACATTGGCTAAAACTAAAAGTTTAGACCAAATCTGGCTCTTATACAAAACTAACATGATTCCTGTTTTATTTATATTTATCACATTAAAATAAATATTTTGTTAACTAACAGTGAAAAAGTCCAATGATTTATATTTATAACGTTACTACCTGTTATATAGTTTCATTTTTTATAATGATTCCTGTAGTTAATACTAATTACATGTGATATTATAGTTATTGAGCTAATAGCATATTAACTAAATGTTTAAACTAAGTCTACTAATTGTATAAAATACCTTATATGTTTATTCTAATACTATTTTTACTTTGAAGTGAATTACAATTTACAACACATCTTATCAATTCCGCAAGTACTTCTTACATTTTAATGATATCCCGAAAGCAGACTTTGGTGAACTTTACTTTTGAGCATGGCAGTTGAGTTTTTTGAATATGTCTGTATTAGGTATTTGTTCCAAAGGCGGCTTGCTGTGATGATGAATGACTTGTTGCATTTTACTGTACGATGTTTTGGTATTTGAACTGTGTTAGCTGTGTGCCTGTTTGAACGATTGTGAATGCTACCCATACGCGTGAAAGACTGAAAGAGGTAAGGGGGGCATTGGGACTTCGTTCTGCACTCTCTGCAACTCGATGTTCAGTGTTTCAGACAAGTCATTGTAGACTACCGATGCATAATCTATTATTGGGAATATAAGAGCCTGAACGATCACTTTGCGTACTGTAAGAGGAAGAAACGGACAGTTTCGTTTGATTTGATGCATGCTTGAGACCACTTTCTTTGTTAATGTATTTACGTGAGGAGTCCATGAGAGCGTTTCGTCCATTATGATACCTAGGTTTTTTACCGATTGCTGATAGGGTACGATTGTGTCGTTTATTGTGACAGGTGGAAGCACTGACTTGTCCATTTTACTAGATGCAGATGCTGCTGATTTTGCTAGATGACAAAATATTCCGTGATCGTGTGTGAGTTACATAAAAATCATGTTATTTGTGCGTGAACTGAAAATGAGTTTAAGTCACGTGAAAAATTGATCATGCGACCACCTCAATACGAATCACGAATTTTCCAATTTTTTTAATGGAGAAATATGTGAAATATGTTTTGGAAAGTTTCATAAATCGGCTTTAACCTGCTAATTTTTTGTTTCACATAGATACTAGACCACCGTACCAATCTAAAATGGCCCTTTATAACATTGTGTCTTGAAACTGTGCACAAATATACACTCAAAACACCCAAAAATATGCATTCCAAAATCACCCCTTCTTGGTAATCAGCATAATATGTTGCCAAACCACTTGCCCAAATTCCAAAACAAAATATACTAATTTAGATTTTAGAGGATTTACAGAACAGGCTACAGAGTACACGTACCTCAATAATGGCCAATATTTTATTGGATCAAAATCCTCCAAGGTCACGGGGCCTAAAGATCGTCCCCGTGTTATTTCTTGGGGAGATTTTTTACGATGGGACCTAGCTAAAAAAATACCAAGTTTGACAAAAAAAAAATCGGGTCATGGTGGACCCAATAATTCTTTAGTTAATTTCTTAATTCATAACTAGTTAGCCTGAATGAAATATATTTGAGTTTAGAGGGTTAATAACATAAAAAGTTGGCACTGCAAAATAACATGTAATGCCTGCCCTAGGCGGTAGAACGTTTCGAGTCTCTTCACCCCCCTCGAGATCCACTGTTCGTACTTGCACATGTTTTTTGCTTTCTCTGCGGATGACTAGTGTAGCGATCTGCCACATCGGGAGTACGTAGGTCTGAGTTTACCATTAGTGATGATAATGGAATTATTGTGTATCTTGAAGGTTATTTCATGGTCGTAAACTCTTCGCAAAACACAGGCAAAGAGGTTTCTATGATAATTATTGCACATTGAAATTGCTCTAATGTCTTGTCTATAGTTATCACTTCTCCCTTGGGACATCCTGAGCTATAAATATGAATACGTAGCTCTCTACTGTCCAGTAGGAAAAAATGCCCATTGCAATGAAAATAAACTAGATGAAGCAAAATTTGGCCCATGTGCTTTGATGAATGGAACCAAAAATCATCTCGGCTTGACGTCGAGAGTTAAAAAACTCAGTAATTTGAGATCCACATCATACCCATATTACCGTATTTACTCGATTACACTAGTAATTTTAAATATGTACCAGAGGTCTATAAATACAGTTGTCCAACATATAGCGGATATATAGCGTAAGCGCACTACATTTCTCGCATAGCGAGGAAAGTAGTGAAAAAGTAGCTACCTACCGGGCAAGTAGCAACCCGAAGAGACTGATATTAAATCTTTCCATATCTATGGGTGGCCGTCACCATTACAAATAATTGAAAGTGGATTAAACTTGGAATTGTACTTTTACGATTTTTTCTGATTTTTAATGTTACATTTTCGTTATATGTGGGGCGATTTTGACCAAACGGATGGATATAGTTAGTGTCTTTTGAAAGAAAAAGTTGTTTGAAAACGTTAGCCAGAATTATAGAAAAAAAGGTTTTAATATAATTTTTTCAGGTGTATAATTAACAAGTAACTAGAAACTTGACAACAAACGCCTACAATGCGTACAAAAAGCAAGTTTTTGGACCTCGAGATATTTTACATACCATTGTTACGTATTTTGTAAATCAATCCAGAAGTTAGAAAATCCATCTCAGCGGGGTATCGAATCCCGGTTTCCCGATTGCCGGTTGAATCTACAATGCACCAACAATCCAGATGTTATTAAAGCATCATTCACAATCAGTTCTAAGTCGTAAGGCGCAAGGCCTAAGGCGTAATAATTTGTATTGCCGAGTATGTATTTCAATCAGAGCGTTCACAACACGTCCCAAGTCGCAAGGCGTATGGTTTATGTCGTAACGAATTGCCCAAAATCCAATTCTTACGACGGTTTCTTACGACGAGCCGATCACGAACAAGGAAACTCCACAGCTGGTTGTACGCGCATGCGCAATACACAGGAGCAATGAAAAATGGTATGGTTGTTGTAAACGCCTAGCATTTCTTACGACTTACGCCTTAGACCTTGCGCCTTACGACTTAGAACTGATTGTGAATGATACTTAAGTTACCATCTCGGTACCTTAGGGGTAGAGCACTTGACCTGCAATTGGGAGACCGGGGTTCGATACCCCGCTGAGATGATTTTTTCTGCATTTTTTACATAAAATCAATACACCTACAGAGTGTTTCCCAATTATAATGAAATTAAGAAATATCCTATTGTTAATTGGTATTACCATGGGAATTAATACTACTAAATATAAAAATTAACCTAATTGAACAAAAAATAATTTTACAATGGAACTTGAAAAAGTAATGAGATCCCACACATACAAATTTAAAAATTCTTAGTAATCATTGGACTGAAATAGTCAACCAAAAAAAAAGCTCATCCATCAACGCGACTGGAAAAAGCGTTCGTGATGCGGCCTAGTAAGAACAAAACCATTGTCGTTAAATTACATCCTACACATTTCAGCCAATATTTTCAACTTATTATGTCTTGTAGGTTTAAATCGCAACGGATTTTGCTAAAAATGTTGAACTGCACGCTAAAGAGTTGTATCGGATGTCTGTTCAAAATTTCAGCTCAATCTGTTTAGCCATTCAGCCGTTCTGGAGCGAACTCACTCGCTCACAAAAACGCAGATCTTGTGCTGTTTAACTAGCGTTGTAAGACTTTAAGGTCGCTTCGCTCCCTCGTATAATAATTAATTTACTAGATCATTTTTTTAACTTTGTGTTTCCTAAGCAATTTTTGGAACAATAAGGTACCATCCATGTAGTATAATCCTCGAGCCACTAATAGACGACTTTTGCGCCCAAAGCATTATGGGAGAAAGAGCATTTACATGCTAAATGACATATGCTCGGGTGTGTGGAGAAGTGCTTTCCCAACAATGTCAGTGCAGTCCGCAACAATCCCAAGCATGACATTTAGCGTGTAAATGCCCTTTCTCCCATATGCTTTGTAAAGGAGCCCGCATGCACAGTTAATTCTGAAAATGGTCTATTCTAGTTTTCCTGGCTGCAGCTGGGGGTAGGGTCTGAGCATGGTGGTATATATCTTTAGGTGATTTCACTTGCGTATCCAGCAATGCTATTTTTGTGGTCGCTTAATGCACGCAGTTCAGACAGAATCCGCCAGGATCGCGACGTGTCAGGTGGTAGTCACGTGACGAGAAAGTCGATAAAGAAGTTTTTCCAAACTTCTTTATCGACTCTAATACCTCGAGAGATGGCAGTGTGTATGCACTTTATTGAAGACCGTGCATTCAGATCCGTAGGCGGAACATTCGAATTTCCGAATTCAAGCCATCTGATTGGTCCCCAAGGCCGCCATCTTGTAAGTTCTATGTCACGTGACTACCACCTGACACGTCGCGCATTCTGTCGGCGACCGCCTGCACTGCGTGCATTAAGCGACCACAGAATTCTGGCAGTGAAATCACCTAAAGATATATACCACCATGGGTCTGAGCATAGAGATAGATGTGCATGGTGGGTAAATGGATTTCCTGGCTGCAAACTCAATGTGGAATGGACATAATAAATTCTAATAATATTAAAATACATAATATTATTAATTAACCTAGTTCCAACTATTTTGTTGAGTGGTTGTATTCCACCATTATCTAGGACATGAAACTGTAGATACTAAGCTTGCCAGACTCAGTGTTTCTTCCTCTCCACCAATTTACTCCACTCTCTTCTGCCCTTCCAACAGCTTTACTCTTGCCTCTTGGCTGGGTCTGCTTTGAATTTTGTAGGCCCTATGTGACTTGAGTGAGTATTCTAAACATTTATTTATTTTGTTTATTCAAAATATATAAGTACTATGTAGAAAAATAACTCAAATTATGTTGTATAAAAAACAAAAAGTCAATTGATCATGTTCATGAATTACAAGAATCATTGGATAGATAGAATGTATAACAAAACAAGTCTAGTGTAATGGGTACTATGTACTCGTTCATAAAACATTAGAAGTGTCAGTATAGGTCTATCTTAAGATAAAGAATCAACATGAGCTAGGTTTCTATCACCAAAGAATGCGTGTTTCTTTTGCTTCTTGGCCTTAAAGAACGACGTTATAGTAGTATTATTGGGTGGAACATTTCCATCCTCGTCTACATCTTCCCACTCGACTTGCTTTGCACTTTCCTGCAGTATCTTGTCAGCTGTGGACCAACTAAATCTCACAAGTTGAGGAAATCCAAAGACTGGGTCAATGTTTTCAGAAAGAAATTTTTTTGTAGCAGGATCTAAAACAAACAAAAACAAGTTGGCAATCAATGATGTACCGTACTGAAAATAACAACCACATTATAGTCCTGTAATTTTTTGTGTTTTACTGTAATTTATCATAAATTATTGCATAAAAATCTGGTCCCGTAGTTATACAGTTTGCAAAAAATTGAAATGGTAGTACAGGCTAACAGCCATGAATGACACGCTGTGTCGAATTGGGTAATTCGTATACAGTACTGATTTAGTGTTAAGTAGTCAAACCCGTCAAAAATGTTCCCTTTCATTACGTTTCCCACTGGAGACGTCCAAAAATATAGGACCCGAAAATACATCCATAACTTGTAATGTTAAAATTACCCGCATAAAACGTTCCTGTACGATACGTTTTCCCGCCTAATAAGCGATAATAACCGCTGATTTAATGTTTTGCTTGCCCGTGAGATACGTTTCCACCAATTTCTGCCATGCGAGAATTTATCCAATTGTATAGTTTTTGCCTTTATGAACACCGACCGACAAACGAAGCACTATTTCCTGCCAGACAACACGTCATTGACAGAGATCGCGATCTTTTGTCAGCTGTATTCCCCGCCCCGCCAGCTGCCTTCAAGACCAGTTCCCCCACCCCTCCCACCCGCGCTGTGATCGCAAAGACTCGACTAGTCTCTCTCTCTCGGCCAGCTGGCTCACTCCACCACGCACTTCACTGCACATTCTCAATTTTTTGCACTCTCAGTGTCGTGTTATTCTTACTCGATAATTATTGCAAGATCATTGTTTTTAATCGATGATGCTGTATATACAACACTTGTTTAATTGAGTTGAGTTGTCGTGTCTTGTTCTCGGATATATAACGCCGTTGAGTGACTAATATATATAGGCCTAGCTAGAGTCGTAACGGCCTATGCTGAGTGTCTACGGAAAAATTTGCCTCCGCTCATGTAGTACATTGCCAACATGCTAGGCAGCGTGCCCGGCATATCTACGGGCAGCGTCGCAGCACCTGAAGCCTACCATTCCACGAGAGCGTCCGACAGCTCGTCCGCTTCCAGCTGCCAAGGCTCGTCCGGGCTACTCATACAGTGCAGCGGTCTTTCCAGATCTCACAGTTCAGCCATCACCATCAGAAGGTAGGACTATGGTACAGCTTCCCACCCAGACTGACCCGCGACCTTCCAGAGCTGCACGATCTCCTCCGCAACCCATTACGGAGTCACCACCACCTATGAGTTCTGCCACTTATGGTATGATCTTGGATATTTGTAAAGCTCTGGCGTCCATGACCACGGACCCAATTATATCTATGATGGTAACCACGATTGCCTCTCTAGTGGAAGGACGCTTCAATGGTCCTTAGACCCCCCGGATTGCACATTCTTACCTGGAATGCTGGTGGAGGAATTAAATTCAAGACACCCGAACTTCTCCTATACATGCGTCAGCATGATATTCATCTAGCACTTTTACAGGAAACCTGGTTAGCTCCTCAAGTATCTTGGAAAGTGGCGAATCACAAGGTCTATCGTGAGGACCGGGTGGTCGCTCCTGGGATTCGACAGTCAGGAGGGACAGCCATTCTTATTAGTACACAGGTCGATCATTTTCAAATACCTATTCTGCCTTTGATCTCACTTGAGGCGGTTGGTGTCCAGGTTCATACCCCAGGTGGCCACCTCCGACTTATTTCAGTGTACAAGAGACCAACCACAAGACTTAATGTGGCTGACATTGATATCCTACTTGCCTCCCCCATACCAACCGTCCTCATGGGTGACTTTAATTCTAAACATCCGTCTTGGAATTCCCTGACAGCCAACACAGCAGGAAACGCCTTGCGTGACCACGCTGACCGTAGCACATACGTTGTGGCAGGTCCAGTTGACCCGACGCACTTTCCGCTTGGTGAAGCCGTGGGACGTCCTGACATCGCGTTGTTGGCCAACATTTGTTGCTCGTACAACCTTGAGGCATACCCAGCTCTCTCTTCAGACCACAATCCCGTGGTCCTCAATCTAGGTGACAGACTCCTTCTTTCCCCGCCGTGTCAACGACCTGATTTTCACAAGGCTGACTGGGATGCTTTCTGCGCTCATCTTGACGCAGGTCTCCCTGAAGATCCGCCACCTTTAACTTCTACGGTTGACGTGGATGCAGCGGTAGAATCTATGACTTTACTGATCCAAGAGGCAATTGCTACCTCGACACCGACCTCTTCTCGTGGCCGCATTACCCTGTATGATTTGCCAGAAGGACTTCGCCGTTCAGTAACCTTCAAAAATCGCCTACGACGTACCTGGCAACGCACTCACTCTGCCCATGACAAGACCGCTTACAACAGAGCATCAACAGCTCTCAAGCGTGATATTGCGGCCTTCCGATCTGAACTCGGGGATACTACGGTAGCGGGTCTCGATGTCTCCGGTAAATCTTACTATGGCTCGTGCCCTACAACGTATTCCACAGGCGGACCCACCGATTCAGGGACCACAAATCTTGGCATGCAGCTCTGTGGAAAAAGCGAACGTCCTGGCAGACTCGCTGGAGGCCGCATTTACCTTGAACCCACCCACAGCCTCTACACCACAAGTGGAGGAGCAAGTACTCCAGTGGTCACAAACTCACCACGTTCCACTCCCTCTACCAGATGGAGCGGGATGCACATTTGAGGAACTGCTCCAGATTGCAAAGGACCTTCCACACAACAAGGCTCCAGGAGATGATGGCATCACGGCACAAGTTGTTCTCCAATTGTCAATGCGAGAAGCAAACACGATACATGCTATTTTCAATGCAGTTCTTAAACTTCAACATTTCCCAAGCACTTGGAAAAATGCCAAGGTCATTACATTTCTGAAACCGGGAAAGTCTGCTCGGGACCCTACGAGCTATCGCCCTATCAGCCTCCTGTCTGTGTTATCCAAGATGCTGGAGCATGTCATCCTAGTCCGTCTACAACGTCACATAGACGACTCGAATGTTCTCCCGGACGAACAATTTGGATTTCGAGCAAAGCACTCCACAATACAACAGCTAACGAGGATAACTGATAAGATAACAGATGGTTGGAACAGCGGCTGTGCATCAGCGGCGGTATTCCTTGACGTCTCCAAGGCATTTGATCGTGTGTGGCATGTTGGACTCATTCACAAACTTGTACACTTTCAGTCAACCCTTGAAAATTGTGTAACAAATCAACTCGCACCCGTCTTTTAGTACTCGCTCCTAGCGGGAAGGTACTTTCGGCGGGAAGGCAAGGGGGGTTTGGGGGGCAGAGCCCCCAACAATAGCGCCGCAGGCGAAAAATTTTGAGGTCAGGTTTTATTAAAGAGCGTTTGGTGCGTTTTAGGATAACATAGAGGCCTAATTCAGTACTGAAAAACTTCAGTATTTATACCGTGAAAACTCGTAAACCACTTGCAGATAAGATAAGATAAGAACACTGATGGTACAAATCATATGCGCCGCATCAACAAAATGCCCAATGACTTATGTTCGCGATCGCGTCTTACAATAATGTGTCTGGCTGTTTACTAGGGATGACGAAACCCGACTTTTTTACGACCCGGGTACCCGTCCACATTGCCCGCGGGTTACCCGGGTAGTAAAACAAAAAAATCGTGTGGGGTGTCTAAAAAACTGTGAAGAAACGCGCTCATCAATTATCGTAATATCTCAGACGTAAGCTGTTCTATAAACAATGACGTGCCGATGAAGTAGTATTTCATAATCACGAAAGAGGAACAGCAGCGGGCCGTTAAGATAACACTCACTGTTCGGTTGCATCTGCTTTATAAGTTGTCACAGTCAAGTCAAGGTCACGACTCACGATGCGTTGGCTCGGGGCGCGGGAAGGGGGGGGGACTGGAGCCCGAACGAGAGTAAACAAGATAAGGAAAGATTTATCACCATGGGTGATAGCTTTTAAGTTTTGACTTCTAGCAGATTGAAAACATAAGTGATGTTGTGGTAATTATTTACGCGGTATAATCTCTGGAAGATCGCACAAGTGGTTAGGCAGGAGGGGTGGGGCGGGCATACTCAGCACACTGCCACAAGTCGGCGGCATGAATCGGCGCTCGATTCAAATTCTCGCAAAAAACGATATTTTGAAGCACGTCCATAAAAGTTACTCGCAAGAGCCAAATTGTCACTCGCAAAAAGCGAGCGTGCGAGTGGGATTTTCAAGGGTTGCTTTCAGTTCCCTGATTATCTAGTCCTGCTTATTCAATCCTTCCTCACTAAGCGTACTTTCTACGTATCAAAAAATTCTGTCTCCTCCTCACAGCGCCCAATTCTTGCCGGAGTACCTCAGGGTTCGGTGCTGAGCCCTGCTCTTTTTAATGTCTTCACAGCCGACATGCCACCTCCGCCGGAAGGTGTTACCTCGGCAATGTTTGCTGATGACTTCGTGGCTCTGTCAACTAATCGTCGCCCATGGATCGCAGTTCGCGTTGGACAACGTTACCTTGACACTATTTCAGACTGGTACGCAAATTCACGCATGGCCCTCAATGTGGAGAAGACTTCAAGTACTCTCTTCTCATGGTCTAGAAAACGGCCTCCTCCTCGGTTACGTCTCAATGATGTCGCCATACCATGGGCACCGACCAATAGATGCCTGGGCATAACTTTAGACCGTAAACTTACGTGGGGCCCACATATCCGGTCAGCAACTCAGAAGGCAACCGGTAAACTCGTCTCTCTGTACCCCCTTCTGCGGAATGCACAGCTCTCGGTAACGGCCAAGCTCCGCCTCTACACGTCTGTAATCCGTTCAGCGGCGTTATACGCATCTCCTGTCTGGGGAGGATGTGCAGCATCCCACCGCAACCGACTACAAGTGGTGCAAAACAAGATTCTTCGTGTGTCCCTTTCTCTCCCTCGCTGGACACGAATGTCTGAGGTTCACGCTGACCTCGGTCTGCAAACCGTCGACCAATGCATTGCTGCACAAGCTGCCAGATTTTACGCATCTCTAAAAGCGGTACCAAATCCCCAGGTTTCTGCACTTGCCCACATTATTCCGAGAAGAAGCGTTTCCTCGTTTCTTGCCTCCACGTCGTCAGGCACGGCTTCTGCGGGCTCGTCAACGTCTCATCGCCGGTCGTCGTCGAGTGGGTGTAGTGGACCCACGACTAAGACCTCCGTGACGATAAAAATAACTCTCCTTGGATGTCTCTTGTGGGACTTTTCTGCCACGGATGCAAATCCTAGAAGTTTGTTGCCATTTTCAAGTTCCGGCGGTATTTTACCGAAATCAACGGTGTCTGTCACCAATTACCATGCAGCGCAAGGACGCTGTCCATCGCCCAACTCTGGCACACATCAGATTTTTAGTTATAGGTGCGCACAAAAACTACCAGGGGAGAGGCTTCGAGCCCCACGACCATTCCCCAAAACAGAAGAAGATTTTAACAATAAATATGGGAAGAGATCGTTAAGCTACTCGTACCTTTATATTTTAACTAGGAAAACGCTTAAGT
This sequence comes from Sweltsa coloradensis, assembly GCA_024449915.1. Lineage (NCBI taxonomy): Eukaryota > Metazoa > Arthropoda > Insecta > Plecoptera > Chloroperlidae > Sweltsa > Sweltsa coloradensis. The sequence goes on from JAMZAV010001911.1 coordinate 86,088, forward strand.
CCCACCGCGTTGTTGGATGAGCGTAATTGGTGCATTGAGCTGCCATGTGTTATGCGAATGTTCTGTTGTTCTGTGGCAAAATCATTACTAAGTTGAAATTTTTTTAAATTAAATTAAATTAAATTAAAAATTAACTTAATTTTTTTAATTTTTTTAATTAATCGTAATTGTTAAAAAAATCGTAAAATTGCGATTTTTATAAGAAATAATTTCTCGATTGCGCTCAAATTTTACACTAATATATTAATTCATAAAATAAAGGTTCTGCGAAAAAATCATTACAATCGGATAAAGCATGTAGGTGTTATAAGTCAAAGAATTGTTTAAAAAAAGAAAAAACCTGTAAAATTTCGATTTTTATGATAAATATTTTTTCAATTGCGCTCAAATTTCACAAAAATATCTTAATTCATAAAATAAAGGTTCTGTGCAAAAATCATTAAAATCGGATAAAGCATGTAGGAGTTATAAGTCGATGAAATTTTTTTTAAATTGAAAAAAATCGTAAAATTGCGATTTTCATGAGAAAATTTTTTCCGATTGCGCTCAAAAACGTGGCAGTTCTAAGTTCAGAGATTTCGAAGGCCTCCATAAAATTTCATCGCAATCGGAGTATCGGTTTAGCCGGAATCGTGTGGACAAACAGACAAAAATACAAAAAAAAGAAGAAAAAAAAAAAAACATTCCGGATTTTTTTCTCCAGTGTAGTGAAATGGAATCTTCGCTTCGCTCGCTTCGCTCATCCAATAAGATTCTTCCAGAAATTAAAGAATTAGATTCATTTAGAGATATAAAAATTAAATTAAAGACATATTTGCTTCAAAACAATATTATAGTTGAGTGAGGAAATTGTGGTTATGTGATTTTTATATTTTATGTTTTTCAGGTAGGTGTATTTATCAATTTTCTTCTGTTCTGTTCATTCATAAATTTATTCATAATGTCAAACTTTATATAATTATCACATTTATTGTTTAGACTCACAGTCGGTAATTTCAATAAATCAAATTTCAATTATATTAGGTTAAGTGTTCAGAAGTGAATAAATCCTTATCTTTAACAAACATAGTTCCACAGATAAGCTGCATGCGCAGTTTGTGGAAGGTCGAATGTATGAAATATGTAAGGTTATGAAAGAAAGAAATGTATCTTCAATAATAATAATAATATAAAACTAGGAAAACGCTTAAGTCCCGCCGCGTTGTTGGATGAGCGTAATTGGTGCATTGAGCTGCCATGTGTTATGCAGATTTTCTGTTGTTCTGTGGAAAAATCATTACTAAGTTGAATTTTTTAAAATTAAATTAAATTAAATAAAAAATTAACTTTAATTTTTTAATTTTTTTAATTAATTGTAATTGTTAAAAAAAGAAAAAAATCGTAAAATTGCGATTTTTATAAGAAATAATTTCTCGATTGCGCTCAAATTTAACACTTATCTATTAATTCATAAAATTAAGGTTCTGTGAAAAAATCATTACAATCGGATAAAGCATGTAGGTGTTATAAGTAGAAGAAGTTTTTCAAAAATCGAAAAAAATCGTAAAATTGCGATTTTAATGAGAAATAATTTTTCGATTGCGCTCAAAAACGTGGCAGTTCTAAGTTCAGAGATTTCGAAGGCCTCCATAAAATTTCATCGCAATTGGAGTATCGGTTTAGCCGGAATCGTGCGGACAAACAGACAAAAAAAAAAAACATTCCGGATTTTTTTCTCCAGTGTAGTGAAATGGAATCTTCGCTTCGCTCGCTACGCTCATCCAAAAAAATATATATATATTTTATTATTATTATTATTATTATTACTATTGATTAGGACTTTATTAGTATGATGCCCTCATCAATACATTACACACATTATTTTCTGCTGAGTGCTTGTGTTTTATTTTATACTATCAATCATTTTTAAACCACTAGATAAAGATATTATGACTACAAAAATATACACATCAAAACCATTTTTAAATCAAAAGTTGATGCAAATGGAATTTGAACTAGGAAGTCAGATAATGAAAATATTTGTTTTATAAATTGAATACAGAATATTCATGTTGATCAACATGTCAGCAGCTCTTTATTGTCAGTTTTAAAAATGAAATATATGATAACATTATTAATTTGATTTTTTTCCTACACTATTGCTTTTTCAATTGTTTCAAGTTAACGCGCCTTGGTTTGGTTTCGGCAAACACTTTTACTAGGGACGCGAGATCAAGCTGATTAGCTTCGTCATTTTCGATCGAAAGCATGGCAAGAGATGAAATGAAAGTCTTTCTTGATTTGGGTTCGGTGGCCAACAACAGCGCCGCAGGCAAAAATTTGGAAAATCAGGTTTTTAAAATGAGTTTGGTGGGTTTTAGAAAAAAGTAGTGGGCTAAATACACTACCAAAATTATGTAATTTTTGTGCAGTCGATACTCGAAACTAGAGCAACTACACGTTGCTCTCTAGTGAGTCAGAAAAAAATATATCCTCAATCCACTGGGATGTGAATTAAAAATATTTTAAATTCCAAAATTTGGCGCCCCCTAAATCTCAGCGCCCCGGGCGGTCGCCCGGGTCGCCCTACCCATGAGCCGGCCCTGAGTACATACTTATTTAATATTTATACTTTAGTTGTCCTGGTTTGTAACTTTCAAAATATGGTCACCTTACCTATACCAGTACAGTAAATTCCATGGATTTGACTGACTTACCATTTGGGTATCCACTTCCTATTTCATCCAACTTTATATTGAGCCCTTCTTGAAATGACCATGTTTCCAATGCCCGATCTCGTGATACCTTGGCACATATACTAGCTGCACTAACTATAGGGTACAAGGAATCAGCTTTCTTAGCGACTGTGATCTTGAAGTCAGGGAAAATAGCCGAAAGCCGTTCCTAGAACAAAGTTCGTAAATATTTAGCCAAATATTTCTTCAAGACCTATAGTGAATCTGTGATTATTCTATGCCTAATTTCTGTTAAATTCAACCGCTACGCGGCTACAGTAAACTTGCGATAATTGTAATTTCTGTTTAATTCAATTATGATAAAGTTGAGAGAAGTTATTTCAAAATAGAATTAGAGCAAGTGCGTCAGAGGAGTAAGTAGGCCTAGTCAGATAAGTAAGTCAGATATAGCATGGCTAAATGGTAGGCTAGTTTTCTTTAAATAAGGTTCCATTCCCATAGTCACCACTCACCAGCAGCCAACAAACCAAATTTACCTGATACTTCTCTGGTGGTCCAACAGTGTCTATATAAACTTCGGCAATGTTAACTCCACGTGTGATTGCATTTTGGATAAGGCCTACAGTTGAGTCTTGTGCCAACTGATTCAAAGAATGCTTCTGTCTGCGAAGCATACCATTACAAATGCTGTTGGGTGATATTGCTTCAATAGCCCAACCAACATATTCTTTCTCTTTACACAGTGCTTCAAAAAGCACTTCTCTCTTTTCCTCAGTCAATACTTTAGAGTCGGCACAGCCCAAGTTCTTCAGATCATCAGCTTTACTCAGTGGACAATAACAGATTCCATACACCATTGGACCTTAAACATAACAATTTGCAGATGAAAGATGGATAGTAGATAGGCCTAGATGTCTTTATTGTCCACACGGGATTAAGGCCAGCTAGGCCTTTCCTTTTATCAAACCTTTATAATATAAACATTTTTACAGATTTATAATTTGTTATTGACAATTTACAATAAAATATTGACGTTACATTTACATTTTTATAGTGCATAGACTACATATACATTTTACACAATCATACTCTCATTCATACCATTATTCAGTGAGTTGTCTACAGAAGTTAGAATCAAGCAATAGGGAACCTAAAGCGGCCGTCACACGATTGAGAAAATCGCGCGAGTTGGCTCGCACGAGTTTATTACCATCCTTGTCACACGACAGACAATGAAGGTAACAACAACGCCACCTATTGGTGTTCACTGGTCACGTGTTATGGTAGTGGGTTCTGATTGGCTCTCGCTACCTCGACTTGCTAGGAAGTTGAACAGGCTGGACATTTTTCGTAGCGAGCGCGAGCTCGCCCTCGCTGGCTCACCGTCTGACGGGGAGGCGGTGAGTTCCATGTAAACAAGTGTAGGCCTACTCCCAGAGAGTTACTCGCGCGAGCCAACTCGCGCGATTTTCTCGATCGTCTGACAGGGGCTTAAGTAGTGTGCGCGGGAGAAAATATCACACTTGATCACAAGGCATAGGAAAATAACCTGTCTTCAAACTTTGCATTACCGTATCTTCCGACTGAGACCAAAATAAGGCATTCAAACACACGACAAGAACACTTCATATTTTCACTAATTATAACAGTCGATTGGGAGAAAGGAGTGATTGTACCAATATACAAGAAAGGAGATAGAAAGAAGTGTGGCAACTACAGAGGCATTACTCTACTATGCCATACAGCAAAGTGGTGCAGCGGCAATCGGCAAGTTATGAAAGTTGGACCCCTACCGGCGGTAGAACAAGATGATATTATACTTTTTAGAAAGATTACTTCAAAATACATACGATAAGCCGTATCCGAGAAAAATCCATCTTGTTCTACATGCCGTTTTGGCGCTTTGAGTGCGCCGCGACGCTTCCGCACGGCGCTTCACTCTTTTGATCATTATTTCCAAACTAAACAAGTTACATTAATAAACTTAGTACCATTGTTTAGAAGAAGAATAGCCCTTTCCAGTGAATAACCACATTAACCCATTAAAAATATTTTAGGGTATTTTATTTGGCCTACAACGCAAAAATGTGACTTTTTATCAATTTTACTTGGATATTCAATGTCACTTAACGAGAAGAGTTGTAAACATATTGTTGGTTTATCAGTCTTAAAAACATGCTGTAACATGTGTTATAATACTACAATGCACAGATAGTTACACAAAGTCACTGAGATTGTGCATGACATGCGTTTGTTCGGCCGCGCGTCTTATTTACTTCCGCTGTCGCGCAGTGTTCACTGTGAGGTCCGGGCGCCGAACAGAACACATAAAAGAGAAAAATTGGCCATAAAACTTTTAAATCAATTAAATATGTAAGAATTTAAATCATTACTAAAAAATTTTGACACACGTCACGTCAAATATTAATTTAGGGTGTAGCACGTATAGGCATGTTAAAGTGTGTTTGACATTCTTGGGTGGCTTTTACTGGAATGTAATATAAAGATACCAAAAACATTTGTCATGTTCCCATAAAATGAATAAAATATTAAAATTAAAATATGAAGGGTATTTTTATTAATACTGTATAGGCTTTACCTTATTGTTGTTATTAATAAGTTAGTTTTGCTCACCATTCTCGAGTTGCAGACGTCTCTGTGCTAAATTATTTTTACGCATAGGATTATTTTAGAGAATATTTTAACCATTTTTAGTTATGAATGGATTCTAAAGAGTGTAATATAGATATTTGAATCTCGTCTCTCGTGTTCTACCTGGGATTTTCTGTAAATAATTGTGTTCCAGCTATTTCTTACATAAATATACAACATTACGTTATAGTTTGCGTTTTTCAATCTTTACAGTATTATAATTTGCATGCTTTGTATACATTCAGTTTTATTTACATTTCTCCAAATTCCATCACACCCACAAGCGTGTTTTGTGCCCTAAAACCCCAATAACTCCCACAGGCACTGATACAAAGCTCGTTTGCATTGGCACTTGTCTGTTTCACACTGCTTGTCACTACTATAAAGATGTGTCATTTGTTGACGAAAATACGATATTATAAGACGTTGTATGTTCTCCAATCGTAGTTGAATGACTGCAATAACGGATTTGCAACATGGCTCTAACACCATTCTAACACCATACCAAACATTGAAATTTGGCCCTCTTAGCATGCAGTTGAAACGCATTATCATCAGTAGGGGTTCATTAGGGCTTCATATTTATTTGTCCGTAGTTTTAGTTAGAGCAAAATTTAAATGTGTAAGAAAATTCACATCTAGCTTTCGAAAATGACAATACAGTAACATTTTTCACAAATCATGTTAAAGTATGTTTTGACAGTGCACACAAACACCCCCACCATAACTTGCTTTGTTGCAATTATGTTTTTTTTTTTGGTGTAATTAAAACCCAAAAGGCATGTCTTTGGGACTCTGACCGGGTTTTGAGCTGTTTTCATAAACAAAAGCTAAAAGCTTCCATTATTTTTAATAGCTCGTACCCACATTTAGTTTTTTTAACCATGGGAGAAAAGTTGGGAGTCCACATCACATACATTCCCCCTATAGTTTCCTCCATCACCAAAAAATTGATTTACAGCTGGTTTTCTCCCCCGGTTTATCCTAAATTTTCAGTTCATTGCTTTTTTGGCAGGGTGTGCAGTGTATATGAAAAAAAACGTCAGAAGATGATGTTTCGATGTTGAAACTTAAAAGCCTGCCCCTGATGATGGAATTTTAAAAAAAATCATTATATAAATCGGTGAAAAAGCGTAATTTTCAAACTAGACACTTTTTTTTTTTTATTTAAGATAGGTCTCCTCATCAAGTTCTGTCTTAATTTCCTGGTTCGGGGTAGGGTTACAATTGAAGTATAATGTATTTATCGATATTTGATTTTTCTGATGTCAGAATTTTTTGCTGCCAATTTGGAATTTTAATTCCCCCAGTTCTTTAATATAGCAGGGAAAGGTTTTATGAGTTGGGTTTTTTACAGTCAAGGTTTCTTCTTAATTGAATAGATTAAATCCATGGGGAGCAAAAGTCATCTTAAAGTACTAACGGGCATTAGCAACATACTCCCCAAACCGGGGAAATTTTGTTGTAAAAAAAAACTACGACATCCAATGGAAATGCAAAATTGTGCAAAAAAGTTTTGCTCCCAAATTATGACGAACACTCCTAAAGAAAGAGGTTTTATTATTGGATTGTGCATTAGGTTATGACCAAGCAGAGGAAAAAGGGAAATTTTTTGGGGGTTTAAATAGGTAAAAAACCCCCAAGCCCCTCGAAAAATCATAGCATCTTAAACGAAACGTTTGCACCATTTGGTATACTGCCCAAAAAAGGTAAAAAATTTGAATCTAAGCCTCACACTTTTGAATATAGCGTAGATTGGTAAAAAAGACCATTCTCTGGGAAGGTTTGATGTCCCTTTCGTTTTTCCATTTTTGTTTTCTTGTCATTCTTCGGCTTAGACACCTTTATAAATTTTCACCCATCTAGCTTTTGTAAAATAAATGGGGGTTTCCCCAACGTTCTTATTTAAATAATTAATAGTAAAAAAATTTGTATTTAGAGTCCCCACCAGTTTATAACGATTTTCAGTGGGGGACGTAAATCAAACGACCAAACCCAACCCTGTAGGTCCCGACCAACACCCCCCCCCCCCCGGGAAAGCTTTATAATACTTGTGTATTTTTTTAAATAGCACAAGAAATTGATCAAAAAGCCCAACGGCACAAGAGTGAAATTTCACTTTCTTTTTTTTAGATATATCTTTATACGGTAACAGATAAGTAGTATAATAGTTTTTTTGGTACGGGTCGATAACAGCCCCAGTGTCTAAAAATTTTGCCGTCACAGAATAGACAGCGTCTGATCGTTACTTTTTTGAGTTTAGATTTATTTTTTTGGTTTCGTCACCCAAAGGGCCCTAGATACAATTCGTATATACATAAATCTTAAAACACATTTTCCCCTTTTTGGCTTTGCATTGAGAAAATGATGCCCATACACTCCATGAATTAATGCGACAAAGTTAAAACAAAAATTTGGGGATTGAATCATAAGAAACGTTTCCAGTCATAGCAAAAAATAAATTTTAGTGTTTACAAAACAAAAATGCAATAAATCTAAAGCACGGAACAAAACAAAAATAAATGTTGTTACTGCTCATACGTTTTTCCAACGAGATGGTCTTTAAAATTCCCAAATTTATTTTGAGTGCGGGCCACACTATTCATTTTAAAAAATTACTAAATGAAGAGCTCTTTTTTAATTTTTTTTTTATATTTTGATCAAGACTGCAATGCACTTTTGTCCTGCATTTGCGGCGATTGCAAAAAAACTGAACCAAATTTTTCAATTGAGATGAAATATGACAATAGCATTTATAGAACTTACACGTAAATCAAAAAGACTTTTGTTGATACCTACAGGGCCCCAATGGTAACGTATGAGGGGTTTTCAGCGCTTCAACTCAAATGTGTTGGCGTGACAGCGGAACTAAATAAGAACGGGCCGAACAAACGCATGTATGCCAATCTCACCGACTTTTAAAAATACTGTGCATTGTAGTATTATAAAAACATTTGACAGCATGTTTTTTAAGACGAAACCCAAAAATATTTTTTCAATGTTTTTCCCTAAATTGGCATTGAAATCCAGTAAAAATTGAAAAAAAAGTCACATTTTTTCGTTGTAGGCCAAATTTTAAAAACCCCAAAAAAATTTGGGAATGGTTTAATGTGGGATTCCTGAAAAAGGGGTATTCTTCTCTAAACAAAGTACATATTTTAATAATTTATTTGTTTGGTTTGGAAATAATGATCAAAAAAAGTGAAGCGCGGGGCGGAAACTCGCGACGCACTCAAAACGCCAAAACGGCATGTAGAAAAGAGGATTTTTTTTGGGTACGGCTTTTTCGTATGCATTTTGAAGAATCTTTTTAAAAAAAAATATCCTTGTTCTACCCCGGTAGGGGACCTATCGAAATAAGGTCTCCGGGCCCCCGGGGGCCGCTCGACCAAAGATATATGAAGGTTTATAGACAGAAGGATGAGATAGAGTTGGACCATATAGAATGAAGAACAAATGGGTTTCGATGGGGAAAGATCAACTACCGGTTTTTAGAAATTAAAAAAGAAAACTAACCGGGGATCGAACCCGGGCCCCTTAGCTGCCCGGGGCTACCTACCCTTTACCAACTAAGCTATGCGGAAACCAAATTTTAAAATGAAAATTTTTTGGGTCTGTTTTGTACATTGTTAATAATGTGTGAGAGAAATTTTAGTAGGCCTACGCCTATTAGACAAAATACAAAAATTACTAAAAGAATACAACCTTCTGAAACCCCTTAGAGTTTGGATATGAGTTTAACCGGGGGTATTTTAGTATTTTAGACAAAAATTTAAAAAAAAAGTGACACCCCAGGGATCGAACCCGGGACCTTAGCTATCCGGGCTATGTCTTACCAACTGAGCTGGCCACCAATTTAAAAAAATGTTAATTTTTGGTTTGTTACAAATAAATTACACCCTTTAAACTAAAATACAAAATTAATTGGGAAGAATACAAACTTTTTTTTTTAACCTTTAGTTGGGATAAAGATCTTTTACCATGGCTTTATAGTAGGAACTATGCCGCTGTTAGTTAGTATTTGAAGAAATAAAAAAAAGGGCTACACGGGGATCGAACCCCGGGAGTTTGCTGTCCGGGCTATGCTCTTACCAATGTTTCTGGGCCCGGGGTAGAAGGCCCAGGCATGGCTCTCTAAGGAAAAGGCATTCAAAAGAAAAAATCCACCCCGCAAACATCAGCTAGAAAGAGCGGAGTATCTTACTCCCCAAAACTAGAGGCGAGCTCTGGCAATCGTTGCCGGGGACCATGTCCCCTTCCCTTGACGAACCCCCGGCGACGATGACAATGACACAACGAACGGTGACAAAGACGATGACGACCGCGACGTGAGAAACCCCCCTTCCTCCGAGGACCCCTTACCCGTGGCTGATTCTGACCAGCATGGGCCCCTCCTCCCCCCCGCCTTAGGCTAGAGTGGTGCATTATGACCTAACGGTTGACGCGTCCTTAATCCAAATAAACAAACAAAAAAACTGATTGAGCTATGCGGCCACCAATTTACAACTGTCTAATTTTTGGTCTATTTTGTACATCGTTAATAGGCCTAACGTGTGTAGAGCAGATTGGAACAAGGGTAGGCCTAGTATGGTGGAATGGCTAATTTTGCACCAATTTTTTTGTTGTTGTTCAAAACCATGCAAAATCACTAGTAAATTAAAAACAAACACGCGGAAACCCTCTTTTACCGACAATTTCCCCCCCCAAAAAAAAAAAACGTAGCGAGGAGTGACGCGGCCTAGGCCTAAACATACCTGCTGAGATGTCGTGCTCACTGCAAATCACCTTACAAGAACATAATAAAAAAATCCAAAATAGAATCATCACGTTTTTGCTGTTATAGTAACAAAAAAAACCTTCAAAACCTTTAACGTCGCTATTTTAAACGAAAGTCCCTTTGTGGCGAAAGTCCTTTATAATTAAAATAGCGACGTTAAGGCTTTGTATGTGGAGTATTTTAGTGAAAAAGGTTGGCAGGCCTAGGCCTAGTAAGTAAAATTAAGACGTAAATAGAAAACATGGCGACCAAATGACAGTGAAATGAGCGAGTGTTTGTGTTCAATCTGTGTTCATTATTCTATATAATTAATGGTATATTTTCAGAGTGATTAGTTAAATCGTTAATAATGAGTTCTTCATTTATTTCTCATTTGAAGTTGTTTTTTATTGTTTTCTTTGAAATAAACAGTGTTGAAAAGTTTGACCGCACCAACTGAACTAGTACCAAAACGACCGATTAAAGCAAACTAAAAGTGATTAAATAAGTCCAGAAACTACTTTCCGCGGCCAAAAACCAAGAAAATACACAATAGTATTCAGTTAGAAAAAGGAAAATCATAAATTTAATACAAAATAACATTTCCGTAGGGTTGCCAGGTGTCCCGTATTACCCGGGAAATCCCGTATTTGATGGGTGTTTCCCGCGTCCCGTATGCTCTAACCCATTGATCAGTATATCACGTATTTAGAATAAAGTAGTCCCTGTGCGCTTTTTAACAGTACGCGCGGGCGTATAGTTATCAATCCCTTCCCCTCGGCCGGCCTTGGTGCCTGATCCGTCTGCCGCTGCTGCATGCAGTTAGGTTGTGGGTGTGATTCGAGTGCATCATGAGTCATTGTAGCGAGTGTCTCTAGCCGTAACGTGATATTCTTAACCTCGGGCGCGGCGTGCGTGTGACAAACGCATTCGAACTCAGTGAGTGAGGCAGTGACAAACAACATTAAACATGAGTGACGATAAAGATGGTAACGTTGCAATAGTAACGAAGCAATAAATATCAATGATCTGATCATCAATAAAATGTGCCTATCAATAAAGTGATAATAATTTTGGTTCTATATAGCTACTTACTTTTCTGTACATTCCTTATCTGATTATCTCCCTATTTCAATCACTATATTGCTTTAAAATTTTCACTGAATTACTCTCAAATGATTTTAGGCCCTTCTCCAAAAACCAACCCCAAAAAAATTTCCGAATCCGCGGCTGGGGCTTCGCCCCAGACCCCAGTATCACTACGCAAAGTACTGTCCCGTATTTGAGTTTCACTAATCTGGCAACCCTACATTTCCGTCAAATTACCCTTATACAGAGCAGATTACACTGCCTATTAGACTATACGAAATTAACTGGAGAATACAAACCATCTCTGTAACCCTAGAGTTGGGATATAGCCCTATGATGTTTAACCATGGCTTTAGGCCTAGTAGGCAACTATGACGCCGTTATGTTACCGGTAGCTAAGGACAGCTATGGTCCCGGGTTCGATCCCCGGTGTAGTCACTTTTTTAATTTCTGTCTATTAAGTACCTAGGCCTAGTAAGTAAGCAGGGGGGCCCTGCTTCGGGAACATCGAACAAGTTTATGCGGCAAGGCCATACCATCAGGCCTAGGCCTACCTGTAGGGCCTAGCCCCTACCCTACAAATTAGGTGATTATGAAGAATCACTCAGTGTAGGGCCTAGTAGGCCTAGCCTACATAATATATATTGTGTGGAGTTGGATCCACGGTTAGGGCAAGAGATGGTAAGGGCCTTATCGAGCGGGGTATGCGCACAGGCACGGTTGCATTGGTTGTCAATTGGACAGTGATTTTTTACTTTGACTGTCCAGGCCTTCCAGATAATTACGTGTTTTTATTAGTTATTGGGCTAAGCCCACCTAGCCTAGGGCCTAGGCTAGCCCTACACCAGTATTAACCTATTATGCGGGCCTTACCTAGAACGGGTCCTCTTCCAGCTTCATCCACGCCAAGCAAACACGGCTCTTCTTTGCAGAGTAGAGGAACATCAGATGCCAAATTTATGTTTTTTGCATTATCGTGTTTTAAGAAGAGAGGTCCTAAATTTTCTCCAGATTCAATTAACTCAGCATTTTCCATTTTCGAGATAGTTTTGTAGGACAAGTTCACTGAACCAGCTTCCCGCGTCGATGAAAATGACAGGTGCTTTGCTTGTTGATCATAGCGTTGTGAAACTAGCACCGGCACCGGGAGAAAACTCCATGGACAACGGGCGCGGCAAAAACGATGTGAACAAATTTTCACGGCACACGGCGTTTTCCAGGACCCTGTACCAAATCAACCCCGAGCTCAGAAGAAGAAACGATTACGAGATAAACATCAACTACAGAAATTTGATGGATAACTTAGTAAACAACCCAATTTCCAAATCCAAATCCAAAAAGCAGTTATTTTTGACAATCGCTAATTTAATTAAAATTTATAAGCAAACACTATACAGAAAATGTAAAAGTGTATAGCCCTATCTGGAAGTTTTTTTCAAAAGAGAGCAATCAGGACCATTGCAGGCCTAAAAAATATGGAATCGTGTAGAGGAGCTTTTAAAAATCTTCAAATCATGACTATGCCAAGCCTATACATTTTAGAAATTTTAAAACAAACAAAAGCAGATAGAATTTCACATACACACAAGTTCACGCGCACAACACACGACAGAAAGAGCTTCATCCCAGCCAATAAAACACAAAAAAAGGGACAGACATAAAAAATATGGGCAGCATAACCTTATCTAATAGACTAACCTCCTAACATAAACAAACTTAACAAATAGGCCTACCGACAAACAAAACATACCCGATAGAAAACTGTTTTTACACAATAAATGAATACCTACATCAGTAATCACTAATGAAAGAGATTACTTATACCTGGTAGATAGCAAATATTTCACAGTTTTATCACTGTTTTATCATTGTTTTATTAATTCAACATCCTTGCTGTGGAAAAGCATATAGTTTCATTTTTAATAATTTTATTCTATTTATGTAAAATAAATAATAAAGCCTTTATTAGTTGCATTTACTTAAACACAAATTTCAAAAACTTGTAAAAATACAGCCGAACTAATTTCAAATTACAAATTAACTATTCAATGGCACAAGATTGTTACAAAATTGCAATTTTTAGTTTCAAGTTTTGAAAGTTATTCCTGTCAATTTGAAATATTGTTGACGACGTTTTTGCCGCGCCCCTTGTTCATGGAGCTTTCTCCCGGTGCCGGTGCTAGTTTCCTATCGCTGTTGAACATTTGGTTGTCGTCGTACGCTGTTTCTACATTCACTCGGCTACGTGTCCTGCTTTTTTTGGTTATACATGACAGAAACCGGGAAACTACTAAATTTCAAAATATACTATAAACATTTGCATCTATTTTCTAGGCTACGCGTAGTGTTTGGAATGCGTAATTTATATGTAATAAGTTGCGTGCTATTCAGGAATCGAACCACCTTCTAATTGCAAAAGAAAAGACAACGCTGGCAAAATACTTGACTTGTTGCTACCCGATGATTTCAAGGACACCTGCCATTTATACCAACGTAGGCCCTAAATTCTAAATTCAAAGCCTGTAAAAAAGTTGAAGGTTATGTTATTACATGTGCGGATTGCGGATGTGACTGAGGCCTAGACAACATTGCATGCTGTGTCAGCATAATTTTATCATTTGTGGTAAACTTGACAAACTTCTGGCTTTATAATGTACGGCTTAAAATACAATTTGCTAAGAAAAGTAAGTATCACCGTTTAAATAATATATGGGGCCTATAAAACAATAATATTAGCCCTATGGTAATGGTATGGTAATAGGGCCTAGGCCTAGGCCCTAGCCTAGGCTAGCCTAGGCCTAATGATCTCTCCTCTCATAAGTTAGGACTTAGCTAAGGCCTAGGCCTAGGCTATAAGGATTGCCAAATTCTAAAAAATCGTGACGAGGGAGGGCCCTGGGAGGGGTGCATCAATGCTTTTGAAATGCATAGGCCTAGGCCCTACCCCTGGAACTTCTTCGGTTGGGGCGGTCCAACTTTTCAACACTTGTTTTTTTTCAATGAAAACATACGCACCCGAAATCCTTTCCGTTACAAAACTACTTACGTTAGGTTTGTCGACCTTTCCGCCTAATTACCTGCCGCGCTAGTTCTAGGATATTTTTGATAAGAGATAAGAAATCCTTTTCGTTACAGTGTATAAAAGTTGGACAGCCCCAACCGAAGAAGTACCCTACCCCTAGCCTAGGCTAGGGCCTATTTCACTTTTTCTACCATGATTATTAGGCCTAGGCTACACACATTCCGATTCGGACTAAGCTGGTGAGCCAATAAGCCACTTAGGCCTAGGTAGCCTATACATCTTAGAAAACCAATCTTTTTACCTATTTTCTTCCTCAAGACAGTTAAAGGTGGATCCACATAAAAACGTAAGACATAAGCATAAGGTTTTAACGCGTAGTGTGTAAGCGCGCCGGTACACAAAGAAACGTAAGTACAAAGAATTTTGCCCAAGATATGTCAGTTGTCTTCTAAGTTCTTTGCACAGTGAACAGAGAGAACTTTGATTAAAAAAGGATTCGAAGGTTATAATAAAGATTATTATCAATAATATAATTTTTCCAATCGATGTTGATAATTATGCAAACAATGCTCCAAGTCCTGCCAACTTTATATATTTATTACGGATGCATAGTTGACTGTCGTAGTCAAGCCTTTCAAAGTAGATGCTAGTTTGACTCGACTTTTTCGTACGTAAGCATAAGGTTTTAGCATAAAGTTGAAAATTGTTCAACTTTCTTGCGCGTTAAAACAGTGTCTTATGCGTTATAACTATGTCTTATACCTTGTGCATTTGTGTGAATGCTAGTACGTGTTTCCTATGTTCCAACATTACGACTACGCGCTAAAACCTTATGCTTACGTCTTACGTTTTTATGTGGATCCGCCTTAACATGTTCCTTAAGGCAGTGTTCAGACTAATTTGTTTTGTTACTAGGAAGCTTCGCAATAGGGATGGGAAAAAGCGTTTAATTTCGTAAACGTTTAACCCCTTGAACTAATCGCGTTTAAAACGTTCTAAACCCTATTTTCTAAAAAAAAATAAATAAAAAAAAAAAAAATTTAGGTAGGCAGAGGCCTACCTAGGTTAAAATAACAAAAATTGTAGTTTTGTACTTATGACCGGCCGACGAATAATTAACAGCGGTTTTATTCTCACTCTTGCATTTTATGACCCGGCACTTCCACCATGTGTAACAGACAAGATGTCTTAATACAGCCTGGGACCCGGCACCTCCACCAAAATTGATCATGTTTAGAAAATTATCAGCCTAATCTGTTAGCCCGTGTTTGTGAAGGCTCCAAAAAAAGTTAACAAAATAACATTTCATTAAAAAAAATTTTTTTTACTAAACGTTTTGCGAATTACTAACCTCTAACCGTCCACTAAACGTTTAAACGTCCCATCCCTACTTTGCAAACGCTTTTTCAGGCGCGTTGTTGGATGAGCGTAATTGGTGCATTGAGCTGCCATGTGTTATGCAGATTTTCTGTTACAAGTTCTATGAAAAAATCAAACCAACTGCCAACCAATGCATTTTTGCAGTTACCAACTGCAAAAGTACCCGGGTACCAAACTTTGTAACCAGCAAATTTACTCTCGTGTAGCCCTGCCCTATGTACAGTATGTTAGGTATCGAACACTTGATTGAAAGTTATACGAAATGACGATTAGGTAGTCTATATCAAATGAAACTGGTGGAAAATATAAAACTAAAACTCAAATTTATAAAAATCACAATACCATCTATAAAATTGAGAGGTAAGCATAGAGATGAGAATGAACACTTTTCAACTGCCCGTCCCGTGCCCATGGTATTGAATGAGCGGGCGGTGAAGCGGCCACATTCATCGTAGAGTTGGACGGTAGCGAAGCTCAGTAGGCATCCAAAAACGTCACGAGTAGTGATGTCACGCACTGTACAAATTCCATAATATTGCTCAAAACTTGTTCAATCATTGACCGATTTCTTTGATTTTTTTTCTAAATTCCTAAAATAATTTAAGGTTTAACATATTTTACAGACAACGCAATGTGATAATATGGCTTTACAATCAAGATTATTGTCTACATAGGCATAATAATTCCCAGATATTTAAAACTACGGTAGGCCTACCGGTAGTTCGGGTTGCCAGACGTCCCGATTTAATCGGGACCGTCCTGATTTTAGGTGTTATGTCCCGCGTCCCGAGATGTTTTGTATCGGGACATATGCTGTCCCGATTAAATGTAAATGTAAATGTAGCAACCCGACTATACAATCAGCATAATATTGGTCTCTCTCACGCCACTATGTAAAAACTTCCGGCCACTTGCGACGAAGACAATAACGTTCTTGTCGTCTGCAATTCACTACCCCTCTTCACCCCCGCGCCCCTACGCCTCCTATTCGCGTCAGACACACCCTTGCGTAACAACCTATCACAGCACTACACAACCCTGACTGAGTCACGTGAACCATCCTTGCACGGGAAGAAACGTGTGGACAACTGAAATTAGTAGTAGCCTATCCAGTCTCTGGACTAGACAGGTTGCTACGTCGGACTCGGACGACGTCGCCGGAAGTTTCAGTTTCAAGACTAATTGTGTACCTACCGGGTAGTTACCTCATCTGTTCCTATAGGATAGCAGGTCTACGATTAGCAAAGCAAAATATGTGAAGTATAGTCCCTTAATCATGATCGAAAAAGTGAAATGTGTTCTTTAATTTGAAAATCAAAATTAGCACCCCCCCTCCCGTCCCGATGTTTTATAATTGACATCTGGCAACCCTAAAAGTAGTTACATTTTCAATAATACAGTTACTATCAATTTGTATGTATGTTTTTTTCTTCCATAAGCTAAACATACCCTTTGTCGGTACTTGTTCATTAACGGGACCCTCCTCAACTTTTTGTTAATTGGTCCCCCCCATTGTCGTTTTTTTACTTATTTCTGTTTGCAATGAATAATTATAACTTGCGAGGAGTTGAATATGACTCAGACAGTGAACTTGACTCAGGCGAGTACAGTCCATTGGAACGTGTAGGCCTACATAGCAGTCGTCGCCGTGCAGCTGACATTGACGTTCACGGACATCAAATGAACCTTTAAAACCTTTAACGTCGCTATTTTAAACAAAAGTAATTTTCCATTGACAGTCCTTTAGGCCCTATATTTAAAATAGCGACATTAAAGGTTTTGTAGGTGGAGTATGTTGGCGTAGGCTGTGTCACTTCTGGCGTAAAGTTTGTAGCCGGAAAGGATGTTTTCGAGGCTTTGTTCGAAATAATTGTGTTTTCCTGACCTCCTGAAACTCAGATGGAGTAGATGTAGTAGTAGTTATGATTGTCTAATGAAATGTTTTTACTGAATTTTTACATTTTAACTCTGTAATTCGTGAGAAGTATGTGTAGGCCTAGGCCTATATGTACAGCAGCCATCGACATCACTTGTTTGGTTTTTACCCAAAACCGGCCCTATAGGCCTATATTAAATGCATATTATCTAAGCCCTACATATTTGACTATATTAAAAGTGTTTTTATGTTTTAGGTCCAGAACGGGGTTCACCAGCTTTTTCATGGCCCTACTAGAAATCCGTTACATAGGTGCAAAATGTTACTCATGTCAACTTCAATAAACCAAGAAATGGGCAGGCCTAATTCGACACGCCCTCTGTCCTATCTCACAGAAGAAGAACAAATGATGAAAGAAATGGGTAGGCCTAAATACTAAATACCATAGCCTGTAGGCCCGTACAATCCTACATATAATGTGGTAACAATACTGATACAATACAATTTATTTCACCTCAAGGCAGAAGGCACTGATTTGATGCTCAAGAGAGTTAAAAAGTTTTCAAACATAAAACTTTGGTTTGAAAATGAAAAACCAAGATTCAACTATTCCTACCTAGCCCTACTTATTGGTATGCCTAGGGATGGACAAACGTTCAAAATTCAGAACTCAAACCGAACATTTTTTAAAGAGAGATTTATCAAAATTTTGAACTCAACCCGAACTTTGTGGCTATTGTAATCGGGGCATCCTGTAGAGTACCTACCTATAATCGTAGCCCCGCCAGAGTTTACATCAATGCCAAACCATTTCCCCCCCATTTTGGATTTGCCCACCCACCCGATGTATGAATGGAGTAGGGTTGCCATATGTCCCGCTACAGTCCCGATATTCAATTTTAAATCCCGCGTCCTGCCAATACACCAAGCGGAACACAATTGTCCCGCATGGTAGAAACAATTTCGATCCCAATATATTTTTGGTGGTTTTCTGGTTTTTGCATTACAAAACGACCATATTTTCATTGAACATTCAGTTTGGTATTTTTTTCTGAACTGCTTAGAACGCACTCTGAAAGCCTATAGTTTTTTTTTAAATCGCGTTGTTTGGGGGGTTCCGCCCCCTAAAAGGCCCCCCATGCTGCTTTTGCCTGGAGACATTTGTCCCGCTACCTAGAGTTTAAATTATGGCAACCCTACAATGGAGAGATTGTCTTACTACTATTTTATTATGTTTTTTTCAATTCAATAAATATAACTAGGTATTCATGTTATTGCCTAAAGAAATGTCTTCTTTTTCTTCTCAAATGCCCACATTTGGTCTATTATGGGTGCGTTTTTTTATTTAACTCACAAGTTGGGTGGAGTCGGGTTGGGTCGAGCGATAGGTCACTTCTCAAAGACAAGCCGCCATTACGTTTTACTGTTGAACCCACTTGCTCGAGTGTTTGGACCCATGCAGTTAGAACTAGCTCGGGTCGACCCACTCGCTAATAAAAGAACGCGGGTCGTTCGACTCAGTTCTAATAAAAGAACAAGTAGAGTGTGTTCGGGTTAGGAGGGTCAAATAAAAGAACGCACCCTATGCCATCATTCTAGATCTAGTCAACTAGTAGAGACATGCCTCACTTTCCTCCTTATTCATGCCATTATAGCAGAAGCAGGTAACTGTTGAATGTATTGTGACATTTGTGATGATGTTTGTTTTATGAATTTATTAACATATATGAAGTTAATTAGTTGTGTATCTTTTCTGTTTTAGTTGCACGATTATCAGTTGAAAAAATTGCCCCTCTTGTTCGAAAGATGGAACAAGAGTCAAAATTTGATGATGGCATTCTCGACATGTTATTTAAAAATGGGGTTTGTTCCTATCTTCTTTACCTTTATGACTTTTTTTAACAGTCTTGGGTAAATCACTTAAAAAAGTAGGCCCTACCTTAATGTTAGGCCTATACGGTACCAATTACTTAAGATTCATTTTGCTACTCATTAAAGTAGGTCTACCTAGCCCTATAGGTACCGCCGTACCGGTAATGAAAATGGTGTTTGAATTATTTGTTGCCAAAAGTACTAATTGGGAACACAACTTTTATTTTTCTAAATGAATTATGTAAATAAATCTTACTTTCATAATTACGTTAGAGCTGGTGCAGTTTTATAGGCCCCTGAATTCTACGATTACTATTTAATATTTATGAATTTCTATTAATTCTTTTAAAGAAGTCTTAATCTAAGGAAGGAGTTGAATTCTGTTACGAAATGAATTGTGATTTGTTATGTTGATATGTCTTACTGAAAGAAAAAAAAATGATTGTACTCCTGTCTACTTCATTAAAATAAGAATGAGTAAGTTAGTTAGATGCATAGTAATATAATAAAGTAACTATTGAGAGTGTTTCTATTTCCTTGGCACTTATTTTTTTATTTAAAACAAAATATAATTTTCTAAACCAACTTGCACATTGAAAGAATTTTTTTAACTCAGCCACATTTTGTTTGTTTTTGTATCGCATATGCACATTGGTGGCTCTAGTATAAAGGGCGAGACTCTGATTCGGGAGGTCACGGGTTTGAATCCGGCCACCAGCAATCCTGGCTGAAAGATTTTCCAAGGTTGTCTTCAATCAATGTGAATATGACAATGGTTTGGGCTCTTATAAACAGATCTCGGTCATTCCCTTCAGAATTAACCAAATTCCAAAATATCTAGCTAGACACTTGATGCCCTGAACCCAGTTTTCCCACGATTTTTTTTTTTAAATATAAAAAAATGTAAATTGAATTCATACATTTCCTATAGAAGCCTAAATACTTATCCCATATACTGTATTTATGCGAGTATAGGCCTTGGGTATACGTATTTGAAATTGTCAAGTTCAAAAAGTGGGGTGCGGCCATTATGTGAAGCCATTTATCAATAGTATTTATATCCAAATCTTTAAAATCTGAGTGGTCAAAATAAGGGTGCGGCCTTTACTCGAGGGCGGCCTATAAGCGAGTAAATACGGTAAATAAATACTCCCTTAAAATCTACAGAAATTTTATAAGAGTAAAAATACACCAAAATAAAAAGTACGAGAATAAAAAACAGCCCTGCAGGACAATTCTAGGCTCCTTTCATTTTTTAATAATTGGGCTGCCCCCATTTTAGGGGGGTAGAACCACTCCTCCGTTATAGTTGACGAAAAACCGGATGTTAAATGAAGAAATTTCTTCAGTAGGGTTATAATGGTAGGCCTACATAAAAGTTTGCATTTCACTGGACTCCTGAGTGATTACTATGGTCCTTTGCAGGCCATATAGGGGCCGAGCTCCAGCCGCCTGTATCAATTTTTTTTTGCTGTGTATTAAGAGTGATCTTAACAAAAAATACACTTTAATTGTAATAATTATGACAAATCATAATTAGCAAAGTAGTAGGCCAGAGTCGGACTATTTCTTATTTTGTATTAATGCTGTCGATTTACATTTGAAAAAATAATACGATATTGTAATTTATGCTAATTCCAGTATGGGATGATCCCGTAAACGGTAAACAAACCCGGTATGTCGAGTCACCCAAAAAAAGAACTTTACTCAATAACGACCCATAGATTTTACGCTACCATAAACATTAGCAAAATTGTTTTTTTTTGTTACAGTACGTTACTTGTTCATGATTTATGTAACACCCCAAGACTGCTCTAAATGTTTGTATTTAATTATGCTGTTTGCATACTCATATAGTCCTATTATATATATCATAAGCACAAAAATTTGTTTTGGTTTACAGATAATGGGAATCGAGATTGGAAATGAGTATGGTGGTCCTGGATCTACATTTTTTGTTACAATATTGGCAATTGAAGAAATTTCCAAAGTGGATCCATCTTTAGCTGGTTTTGTTGACATACAGAATACTTTGATCAACCCTCTGATTATGAGGCTAGGTACCAAGGCACAAAAAGATAAATACCTTCCACTGTTAGCCCAAAGCATGGTAGGAATTTGAAATATTACATGACCTGGTATTGTGTACTGTTCGGCCTATACCTACGGACCCTGAGAAATAGCAAATAAAAAGTTCTCATTTTGTTATAAAAAATCTTCAATTTCAGTATATAAACTCAAGGTAAAGACATCATTTCGTCATAAAAATAGTACTGTACTTCAGCAAAATGAACACATATTAATAACACATAAACAAATATTTGGCCAATATAAAGTTAACTTAATTGGAATTAGCTAGATGTGTTCGATAATAATATTTTTAACTGTTATGGTGCCAACTATACGTTAAAACAGGTCAATGTTGATTTCTTTTCTAACTTTCTGAGGAGTTGTAGGGCTATATATCTTACTGACAGGAAAATGTACAACTTCAAAAATAAATAATAATAATAATCAACAACAATCAACAATCACAACAAATAGCAGTTTAGTAAAGGTTTGTTCTGTGGTCCCGGTAGCTTAATTGGTAAAGCTATGGCACGTTAAGCCGGAGGTTCTGGGTTTGAACCCCAGTCGGGGCAAACTTTTTCGACTGCTGCTATGAATCAATAATATTAATAATAATAATGTCCAATGTCAAATGATTTGCATAGTATTTTGGAACAAAAACTTGCAGAATAATTGAGAAAAGTTCCTGATTTTGCTCTAATTTAGCATAAAATCGGGATTGATGCCTTAGTTTGCTACTTAATAATAAACAGATATATTTAGTATCATTTAGTGAAAAAAGTCATTCACAAAATTTCAGGGTCCCTACATATAGCCCAAATGAAATAGAATAGAATATACATTTTGTGTATACATTTGTTTATGGCCACTGAAGGAGATGGGTCTCCTGAAGTGTGGCCCTTGTAAAGATAAGAAAATATAATCATAAACATATAGTACACATTTATATAAACAACAATTATATAAAAATATAAATCTCGTTAAACTAGGAACTATATAGTACCTAGTGCGTAGTACTTCTATACTAAGGCAGGAATAAACAAGTTACATTGCTGTAGATCTAATAAGCATGAGAATTGCGGATAGTAGTATATAATAACAATGCAGTATGAATGTAACTTATTAAACTAAAAGTAGGCCTACCTACTTTTAGCTAAGACAGGAAAAAAAATCAACAAAAACAAGTTACATTACTGAAAATATAGCGGGTATATTACTTGCGAATAATATAATATATTTATTTATATAATAACATTGCAGTATAAATGATTAAATTTGCCTATTATTATTATTATTATGTATTATTAAAACTTTTATAATTGAAGCGTCGGCTGGAATAACGTTGTAAGTAGCATTTTCACTTTTATTCAGGAAGTACAAAAAACATGAAATTTAACATTGCGTTGTTATTTTATACATAAAAATGGTTGAAATGACAAATTCAGTGCCATCTTTAATTATTTATGTAAAACAAATACTGTAATGATTGTTTTAAAATGAACTAATAGCCATTTGAATTCTCGTTCCGTGGAATAATGTTGTAAGTTCTTAGTTTTCCGTTATAAACCAAAATATAAAAATATAAATACATATATATATATATAACTCATTATAAATATATATTATTATTTTATTATTATATTATGATATAATATATTCTTATAATAAATAATATATTATATAATATATATATATATATATATATATATATATATATATATATATATATATATATATATATAAACCACCCTTGTCAACCTACCTATAGTCAAAGCCAGGGTCTACCTAGGGCTAGTGCATATCCAGAGCCTACCTTGGGCTAGTACAAAACCAGGGCCTACCTTGGACAAGGGCATAGGCAACAGCCAGTGGTCTACTAGGCCAAGGCAAGGTAGGCACATCAAATTAATATTACCTTTTAACATTCCCTTTTGCTACTTACAACATTGTTCCACTCATTTCATTAGGGATCTGTAACGCCGGTTTTTCCACACCTTTTCTAGTAACATATAGTTTCCCGGCATCCTTTAACACCTTTCTACTTAAATATTTCCAATTGTCAAGTTGAATCTTTCTTTTTTTACCTCTAATTATCATATTTACTTGTTCTGGTGCCACTTTTAAACTTCTCTTGGCGGCCATCTTTAAACACTTACAACATTAGGTTTGTTCGTTTGTCCTGCTTCAACTATAACGTTTTACTCTAGGAGTAAACCGGATATACGTAACTATAACGGAAATGGGAGTAAAAATCTCATTTACTCCAACGCGGACAAACGAACGGTGTTGTGATTGTTTTGGTTGCTGT
Organism: Sweltsa coloradensis; assembly: GCA_024449915.1. Classification (NCBI taxonomy): domain Eukaryota; kingdom Metazoa; phylum Arthropoda; class Insecta; order Plecoptera; family Chloroperlidae; genus Sweltsa; species Sweltsa coloradensis. Next base: position 109,788 of record JAMZAV010001911.1, read on the forward strand.
CAGTCTGCTGTCAGTGGCATGTTTAAAGATGTCAAATCTAGTCCCTATAATATTACCTTTACTTGTTGATGATTCTGATTTGTCTGAAATTGAATATGATAACGATGATGAATTAGATGGCGTTATGAACATATTGGATGGTTTGGTTGAAAGAAAAAAGCGCAACTGCATAAAGAATTACTGTGAAGTTGTGGTGCCAGCATATTCCGATCGCGAGTTTGTAACTCATTTTAGAATACGCAGATCCCTTTGCGATGACTTGAGTGAGCGTTTTTCGCAGAGTCAAGTCTATCAAGAACTTATTGCTCCAGGTAAGATGATTTAAATATGCAGTAGGGCCTAGGGCTAAGGCCATGGCCCGTTTCATGTGATACGAAATATGAGTGGGCTAGGCCCTAGGCCCCTAGTGCCTAGGCTACAGCTAGTACCAAAGCTAGCCTAGGCCTAGTACTATGGGGCCTAGCACCTAGATATACATTTGGGGGCCACAGATACTAGTTTAGGGCCTAGGCCTACCCACCACGCCAAGTTGCTTTCTGTACAAGATTCTGGATGAAATAAGCATTATGTTTTTACAGCCAGCGTAGGCTAAACCTGCAACTGCAAGCCTAGCCTCATTCATTAATATTGGTTGATACTAAATAAGTTGCTAGGCCTAGACCTCAGACATTCGAAATTACAACCAAACATTAGGCATACTATAGGCCTAGCACATCATAGAAAGGGGCCTTTACAAGAACATAATATGGCTATTAGTCTATTTGGCAGGAAATAGTGAGATAACATTAACAAACGACAATGGTATACCTACAAATAAAATGAAATGAGGGTAATTTTTATAGACACCTAAGAGGTAGGCCTAACTTTATTGTAACATTATTTTTTACATTTTTTCCATTTTCTTTTAGATAACAGCAGGGCATCAATATCCCCCACCAAACACTTGCTGGCATTTCTATGGTATGCTGGTCACGAAGCAGCTGGTTTTCGAGATATAGCTGATCGATTCGACTTATCAATCTCAACACTCCATGAAATTATTACCCGTGTTAGCATGTTTCTGAGTGAAATGGCAGCACAAGTAATAAAATGGCCCACCCAAGATGAGAGAAACATTGAAGTGCAACAATGTATGGAAAAAAAAGGGCTTCCCATCTTTGGTAGGGTTTTCACTGTTGGCCTACATTAATTATATTTATATTACACAATTCCACTTTTAAAGAATGTATTGTTTTTAGTAGTAGGGCAGAGTAGGCTTAGTAAAAAAAAATAATGGTGTACATAGGCCTATTATATTTCAGCTGCGATTGATGGCTCACATGTTCAACTAGACAGGCCATCTGATAATCCAGATGATTGGATAAACCGGAAAGGTTTTTACAGTATGGTCCTGCAGGGAGTATGCAACAAAGAAAAAAAATTTATTGACATATTTCTTGGATATCCAGGATCGGCCCATGATGCCCGCATTTTTCGCAACAGCCAGATATTTGAACAACTTCCTGATATATGTGCGGGTAAGTTTGAAGGAATAGTAGGCCTACATTTAGTTATATTAAAAATATTATTATTTAGATTTTACTTAAAGTTACTAGTAGAGTAGCCTACAATTTATAAAATATATATATAGCCTAGCTAGACAACATGGTCATGATGCCCAGTTTCAGTAGCCTACAGTTCATGCATAGAAATCAGTCATGAATTACAGTTTCATACCGAGAACAGTAAAACTTATAAAATATAATACAAAATAAATACTAAATGGAATAATATAAAATGTTATAATTTCAATAATCTTGAATCTAAACTAAACTTAATAACTAGGTTAACTAAATATTCGTTTCTGGAACGTATATGCTTTTGAGACAAGGAACTTTTTACCGAGTAGAAAAACTGTCTAATGAGACTATATGTATTTTAGTACAGTTCATAATTTAAACAGCTTTATGTCTGTATAATCCGAGTTTGTTTGAGTTGAAGATTTTGAATATTAATTTGCATGAATGTTGTTTTTTAGACTGTATTGTACTATGTTGTTGCAGGGGGGTTCATTGCAGGTGACAGTGCTTACCCATGTCTCACCACACTGTTGACACCTTATAGGGACAACGGACACCTGACACAAGCCCAAAAATATTTCAATAGGGAGTTTAGTTCATGTCGAGTCATGGTTGAGCATACTTTTGGGATCCTAAAACAAAGATTTCGAGAGCTATACCACCTAAAGCTTCGAGGGCCTGAAAGGATTGCACATTTCATCCGAGCTTGTTGTGTGCTACATAATATTGCAAATGAAGATGACTTGGAAGCTTTCCAAGGGGAGGAACTAATTGAAGATGCTCAACCAGGCGAACAAGTTGACGATGATGCCCCGAATGCAAATGGCGCTAACCTGAGAGATGAGATTTGCCGTCAGTTGTTTCAACGAAGACATTAGCCAAAAGACAAGTTGCGGTAAAAAAAATAGTAGGCCTATCATAATTCAAATTGTTGAGACAAAGGCTTAGGCTACAATTTACAAATTATAAGAACAAGATTTGTGGAAGAAATGCTGTGAAAATTGTGCCTTTTTAAAGCTATTCGACCGCATTTTTCTATTTTCCAAAATATGCTACCAAGTCAAAATATAGTGATTGGCTTTGAAACCTGGCTATTTTAGAAAATCAAAACTATTTTTTTCAAAATTTTCTGATCCGGTACACGGCCAATATTGCACCCTCAAAATAATTTCAAACTTTAATTCGCCAAGGCACACCATTCAACGTAGGGTGTTGTGCTTTTGTAACATTAATTTTCAACTGGTTTTCTAGAGGCTGACTGAGAGAAAAAAGAGTTTTTTCAACAATTATCTTTCCTGCGAATTTTTTTGTTAAGCGTTATTTTTTACCGATTTGTACCGCCAAATGAAAAAATTTGCAGGAAAGACAATTGTAAAAAAAATATATATATTTTCTCTCAGTCAGCCTCTAGAAAACCAGTTAAAAATTAATGTCACCAAAGCACAACACCCTTCGTTGAATGGTGTGCCTTGGCGAATTGAAGTTTGAAATTATTTTGAGGTGGCGATATTGGCCGTGTAGGCCTACCGGGTTAGAAAAAAAAATAAAAATATAGTTTTGATTTTCTAAAATAGCCAGGTTCCAAAGCCTTCACTATATTTTGACTTGATAGCATATTTTGGAAAATAGAATAATGCGGTCCAATAGCATTAATATAGGCCTATTTAGCGTATTCAGTTTGTTTGTTCTCAGCCGCCAAAAGCTTTTCTAGCAACTCATTTGTTCTCTTAAGCAACTTATTTTTTTTCTTCATTAGTTTTATTTTTTTTTCCTCTCTTTTATCGAAGGCATCTTGTCGAGTCTTCTGACGTTTGGCTGTTTCTTCCCGAAATAATTTTAATTCGGCTGCCACACTTCGTATGCGCTCGCGCTTGGGCTTTGTGGGTAGGCCTAGGCCTAACGAGGCTTTTGGTGTTGTCAATTCCGATGGGGATGTACTTTCATCATCATTTTTCCTGGAATTAAAGAAATATATGGAAATACCTACTAATTTAGAAATTATACGGGTTTCATCCCTGAAACTCATTTCTGTGACTGAGTGGGTGTATACTTTAAATACGAGTTTATTTATTAATTTATTTGCCATTGACTAGCTTCCAGTTCATTCCATAAGTTGGCATACTTAAAACCAGTCGGTATTTATTTTATGACAAAATGAGCAATACAAAATTATAAAATAATTTAATAAATCACAAAATAAGGAAGTAGAAGAAAACTAGTGGATAATCTTGTTAGGAAAAATGTGTTGTTAAATAGGCCTACTTTTTATATTTATATACCGTATCTAGGCTATAAGTCTACATGCAAACAAGGAGAGTATTCTAAAATTAAGGCATGTGGCTTATGTAGGTTATTACTTATTACTTACTCTGTTGTACTGGTACATTCCTTGTACAAATTGTTTTTGGTTTTTGGTTGTCCTGTGCCCATTGTAATGTCGGGAAACACATTGGCCCGCTTAAGGAATACTTCGTTGAGTTGACTGAAACAAAATGTTAAGGTATAAGACTTATACCTACCCTGTTAGTTTAAATAATCAACATTATAGATCCCAATACTTTGTTGTATTAATTTTTAACACAATAAACATACCTTTGAAAAGAACAAGTTTTCTTTCCTCTACCCGTTTGTTTCTTATTGTCAATTACTTTCTTGTAGGCTCTTTCGAGAGTTTTCCATTTGGTTTTGCACTGCATACCGGTGAAATTATATTTTTTTAAATTTAGCTCTTGAGCTAAGGGAACCCACATCTTTTCCTGGCTTTTTATTTTTCGGTCGGTGACCTTCTTTCTGTATTGGGGGTATAAAAAAATGAGATACTTTGTGGCCTCTTCGGACCAGAACACATCATTTTCATTGCCCAACTCTTGGTCAAAATTTGGTGCATGCTCATCCTCCACCCCCCTCCATCCGTCCTCCCCGTCAGTACCGGGACCATTGTTTTGGGGCACATCACCCTCTGGGTGATCTCGGCCCTCTGGCCCGTCCTCCATTTCAACTGCACCAGGAAGACCTATATCACATTGCAAATCTAGGTCAAATTCTCTTGCGTAACCCGTTGGCACATAACGGACTCTTACTGTGCCGGCAGTAATGTCTACCGAACCCAATGGCACATATAGGTGGGTGGAATCTGAAAAATCAAAACAATGGGCATATAACATTGACATTATTTGAAGTGAAGTTAGAATTACAAGACTTTATATTGAGCTGTTGCAAATTATTATGCTGTGCAATAAAGCCAGTTTTTAAACACGTCCTATTTTAGGCCTAGGAGGAGGCATTAATGGCCCAGGCCTATAGATAGAAATATTTATAGGTCGCCAGCATACAAAATCCTTGCCGTCTAGCTAGGCTAATGCTCATATTACGAAATAAATATTAAGCCAAGCTGCTCTAATAGAATTTATAGGTTAGGTCGAAATGCGTGGGGTAGGCCTAGGCCTAGGGTCTCGCCTAGGCCTAGCCTACCCTCCTTTTCAATAATCGAAATGTAATTTACTTACCATCAGTTAATTCAAAAACGTAAGCGTTATCAGAAATAATGGGTTGGTTGAGGTTGTCCCTCAACAACACCGCTGTAAATACGTAATTGTCATCATACATCTTAGCTGGGCTTGCTGCTGCCGGTACGTCCATGTTTAATTTGGCGCCAAACTTGGCAAAAATACTCCTACATCAACTCCAGTAAGTTACTACTGGACAAAAAAACGCCTCCTAGTTACACCCATCACAACTTACTCCTGGACAGAAAAACGGTGTTTTGCCAATATCTTACTCCTGGAGTAGTGATCTCAGGACAAACGAACAAACCTATTATTCCAGGTTGGCCAACTTTTAGAAATGTTTCTAACACTGTTGTAGTGAAAAAAATAACCAATAGGTTACACCACAGTGTAGGCTATGTGACATACAACGTTTTTCCATGATAATCCAGGAATCGGAAAAATGTGACTTACAACGTTATTCCAGCCGACGCTTCAATTATTGTATATCAATACTTATTTAAATTATTACTAAAAATAATAATATTAACCTGTATTGTTTATAAAATGTGTGTGTATCATCCTGACTCCTGTTGATGTGCATATCTAGTTCTATCACAGAAAGTAGGAGAATGTAACTTGTAATATATTTACAATACTGTATTTATTATACTTGAGCATTGTATCATGAATCATGATGACAACCAATTGCTCCATGGTTGTGATTAGGGATGTAAATTGGAAATATCAGTATTTAAAAAAATACTGCAATATGTACTGTACTTCCATTTATTTGGTTGTATTTGTCCTTGAATTTAAGGAATCTCTTGAATGAAACAAAAAAAACCATCAAAATGGAGCTTAAGACCATTGTGGCAAATCATCTGCATGTACACAACCACAACCACACAACCAGTAGGTATGCCTATTGGGAAAATCATTGATAACATTGAATATATTTTGAAATACTCAAAAATTAAAATACTACCTACAATGGAAAATAGCCAGTAGGCCCTACAAAAAGCTAGGCATGTTTGCAAGGTTGACTGTATCTCCTATAGTTGGCTTTTGGGGAACCTAGCTTGTGGAGACTCCGTAGTCCTCCGTAGGATTGGTTCTAAATTATTTGGCCACTACAAATTTTCTAGTTTATTATTTATTGTGGTTTGAATGTAAACAGATAATGCTGTTGATCTTAGTATCACATAGGGGTGGCTCGCGAGTTATTATTGTGGGGGTGCACATAATTGGAAGTCTTATTCTGCAGGAAACAAAGGGGTCTGGGGCGCAGCCCCAACCACCGGAGGTAAATTTTTTTTCATATACTAATGGTCTGAAGTACCCGGAAAACGACTTAAAGAGTATATTTTTTTAATTTATTGGTCGGGAAAAACTCTCTTATGTGTAATTGTTACTTATGGAAAACCATCCAAAAAATTAATTATTATATATATGGTTGATTAAAATATTACATACCCGAAAATGTCCCTTCATCTCCTTCGACAGTCGACACGCGCCTCAAACATCACATCGTGTATTTATTTTAAAATGAAGTCCATTCTTCGATTTTTTAGTTTCGAAAAACGGTCAATTACTAGTTAAATTGAAATCGTCCATTTCGAGAACCAAGTCTAATTTTGGGGTTGCTCGGCCTCGTGATTTTATTTCTAATTTTTCGTCCAATGGTCGTTTTAAAAAACTGTTTATTTTTAGATCGCTTATTACCGAAGTCATATTATAATTTCACTTCACGGCATGATAATAATTTTATTACTGTTTGCTCACTTCACCAACCCTGTCGCGAACAACTTTCACTAGCTACTGAGCGGATTGTGTGGGGTGAATGAATGCTGGGCCTGCGATCAAAATACCAAGGCATTGAATGGAAATAACTGGTTTTGACTTTTGACCCAGTCGCTCGAGCGATCTCCCAAGCTATTTCAGACGTGATTTCAAAAGATGGCCCGCGACCCGCGTGCTCGTTCTTCCATCCGACCGTAGAAAACGATGAAAAACTGAACTCACATTCGGAGAGTGAGTTTCCCTCCGGTGGCAGCACTTACCTGCTGAAGAATGACTCCTGCCGAATATGCCTTGCTTTGGGCCGGCCAAAATATCCATGCAAACAAGCCAACGATTTACTGGGAATATTACGAGATTTGCTTCGAACCTTAAATTTGGAATTTAGTTCGAGCAGATATTTGGGGGTGCGTGTGCACCTGTGCATGAGCCGCCCCTGGTATCACATACAATACTGGGGTCCCGGATGTTGGCTTAAAATGTCAAATCAAATTGGTCAGTTTATATTAAACAGATTGAGACCCTCCTGAGCTCTGTTCCGATGTTCTTGTCATAAGAAAATGTTTTAAAAAAAACTATATTTGGTAGAAATATGCTTAATTAAAGTGATTTGTGATTAATTTGTTAAATTTTTGCAGGGTGGTAGTTTCTGCTTGTCTGAGCCTCATTCTGGGAGTGATGCCTTTGCTTTAAAAACTGTGGCAAAAAAAGATGGTAGCAATTACATTTTGAATGGATCAAAGATGTGGATTTCAAACTCTGATATAGCAGGTGTTTTCTTGGTCATGGCTAATGCAAACCCATCTACTGGTTACAAGGGAATCACCTGTTTCATTGTCGATAGAGACACTCCCGGCCTGGTCGTTGGCAAGAAGGAGGATAAACTGGGACTGCGGAGCTCCGGTACCTGTATGATTCATTTTGACAATGTTAAGGTAGGTACTAGGTAGAGATACCAATTGCCCATTAATAGAAATATGGTACAGGGCCTCTATTCTATAACTCCGACCGAATTGGATTCGTAAGTTTTTTACGGTAATCGATTCGGTTGTGGTTGGTCGAGGTCGAAAGGAATGTTATTTTTTCTTTGGTTAAATTTGTTTATGTTTGATTAGAACAATATGGTGGGAGATAAGCCCTAGCCTACACTTAAACACTACCAGATTATTAACTTTCTCAAACAAATAATAGTATGCTCAAAGAAAACTTACCTTTAGTAAGGGCCTTCCCCTAAAAGTCTCATATTTTCCCCTTTTTCATGAAATTATACCATTTAAAACCCATTTCTTCCTGATTGGAAATAATACACACATCTATTTTATTCTGTCATTTGAAAAGATGTGACAATTGACTGCGATTCATTTGTTCACATTTTTGGCCGACTGCACTGCCATGTGAATTATACCTTTCGAACTCGACCAACCACAACCGAATCGATTTCCGTTGAAAACGTACAAATCCAATTTGGCCAGAGTTATAGAATAGGGGTCCAGGTATGTGAAACCAAAAATATATTTTTTTGTTACTTGCAGATGCTCAGTCAAATATTTACTTTGAAAATGCTACACAAGGCTTTTGTGGGTAGTTATACTGAATAAGCTATAAAGTAAAAATGGAAGTAGGCCAACAAAAAATTAAAATTAAAACTTCTACTTGCACACATCAACAATAGAATATATGCCATTGGTCCATTAATGATCAACTTTATGTATAGTGAACTTTCTATTTCCGATAGTAGGACTACACCCTTTTCTTCCTTACCCACTTCATTACTGCAGAAATGGAGCATTTAACTTCATTCTTAGTCTCATCAAAATTTATTTTATGATTTGTTTTTTAATAAGCAAATAATGTAGCAAAATTTATTGTGAATTTGAGGTTTATATGTAGGCTAGGCAAGGCCTACTGTAATTAATTTATGTAGTGTTTCTATGAAATGATACTATGAATAATTATTATAGTTTTGTAGGCATATGTGTATATTAATATGTAACGGTGTAACATAATGTATGGACAAATTGTCTGGAATGAAATATTTTATTTATGTATTGGATTGCTATAACTCAGTTTTGAACTTCAATTTGTGTGTTTAGGTGCCGGAAACAAATATTTTGGGTGAACTGGGGCACGGATATAAGTATGCAGCTGGGTACCTGAATGAGGGTCGTATTGGTATTGGAGCACAAATGGTTGGCTTAGCCCAGGGATGTTTTGATGCTACCATTCCATATACCCTGGAGAGAAAGCAGTTTGGCAAGAGCATATATTCGTTCCAAGTAGGTATCATAGAAATTTATTTGAGGTATGTGTTAGTACTACATATCCATTATGCACGAAGAAATCAATCGGATCGAACTTACAATGACAATGTACATACGGTAATATATAGGCCTACTGGTAAAGAAGTACGTACGCACATTTTAAGTTTAAGAAAGTAGGCCTATGATTATGAACCCACAATTTTGGCTCGGTTGGTGGTGCCTACTGCCTACATAGGTACTACATAATTTTATTGTGATTATACTATTTATTTAATAATTAATGGAACTTAACATCGCTATCTGGTGGGAAATATTGCAATATAATAAAAAAAACTATTTCCCATCTAAGAGCAGTGTTAAGTTCAATTAATTATTAAAATCATTTACCTGTTCTACTAAAGTTTCTTTTGAAATATATTATACTAGTATGCTGTAATTGACAGGCTGCGAGCATAAACCCTCTAACTGACAAAAAATCAATCTGAGATACAAGCAGTTGCGGCGGCGGCAACATCGCCCGCTAAAGCTAGAAGCCACGCGTAGACAACTGCATGCTGATAAATATTTGTTCAGTGTGGTGCTATCTGTGTGCAAATTGGTGAACTCTGTGTATTGTGACTTCAAATAGCACGGCGGGACTACGGCTGGCCGTGCGCTCATAAACCGGGTAACGCGCGTTAAGACGGTTTATACTCCGGCCCCTCAATTATCTTGCTTTTGGTATGCTTTCTCTTACAAATATAATATTATTTCCATTTTCTTAGTCAATGCAACACCAAATTGCGCAAGCAGCCATACAGATAGAGTGCGCTCGTCTTCTTGTTTACAATTCAGCAAGGTTACAGGAAGCAGGACTGCCATTTGTCAAGGAAGCGTCTATGGCTAAATATTATGCATCTGGTGAGTTCTGAGATCAATCATTTAGGCCTAACAGAGCAGTTTTATATCCAGAATTGTGTCTTTCTCAAAACTTTGAGTGTGTAAAATTAAAATATGAAGGTAATTATTGCATAATAAAATTTATTATTTTTTAATTATTGATATTGTCATCGGCCATAGGCACACAACATCAAGGCACTAATCAGGAATCAGTCAGAATATAAATCATATTAAATGAAGATTCTATGAAAAACGTATTCCTAAGTCATAATATTACAGACGATTTTAGTTTACATTGGATAGGCCTGACCTAGTCATAATATTACAGACGATTTTAGTTTATATTGGCATTATTTAATAAATAATTATGGGTAGGCCTGACCTAGTTTTTGTTTGTAGGACTATTTTGTTGTATTATAGCTAGAGTGATATATTTTTTTAACATTTAAATTTTAATAGTTAGCATTAATTTTGTTAAATTTAGCATTTTGTAGCACCTATTTTTTCCTTTCCACCAAAACCCTAAATGTGGGGTGTTTCTTGCACTAATGGTAAATGATGGATTATATAGGAACATTCCAATTCAATTTAGTCTCATAAAACGCTACTAGGTAGTTCTAAACTAGTTATCAATGTAGGCCTTTTTAAAAAACATTATTTTATTTCTTTATTAGTAAAATTAGAATTTTACAGCATCAAAAACCTAAACAGTAACAAAGATTGGAGAAGAGTTGACAGGTTGGGAAAGAAGGGTGAATCTAACTAGCCGATAGGCATTTTTCACACTAGAACTAAACAGTAACAAAGCGTAGGCCTATCTATATTTAGCATCCTTTTGTAGAAAATATATTCTTTTGGTAGTGGATGACAGTGAGTTAATAAACTTGAAGCCAACGAGAAACTCATTAGTGGTCATTTATGCACTGATTAATAAGCTATGAAACATTTAAAAACATATTATTTATTATTTACTACAATTCAGAAATTAAAAAAGTCCGCCCCAAAATATTGATTCCATAAATATTTTAGGCATGTTCCTATGAGGAAAAGGGAAATATTCCAGTCGAAGGTTCTTCAAAATTGTAACTACCATATTATACGCGATTATAAGCCGCCAACAAGTAATGGTTGTACAACTATTTTCACCACTAAAATTTTCAACTGTTATAAATAAATGTAGTACTAGTATTGACAAAATCCCTGCACATAATGGCCACACTTCACTCTTGAAGTACGAGTGGCCTATATTCAATACAGTATTCATATAATTTTTTTTTAAACAAAAAACATGGTACCTATTTTGGATTTCCTAAATATAGGAACTTCCTCCACAAAAAAACCTGTTCTGGTAATCTTGCAGCATCAACATCCAACATCAACATTTCTTTATTTACATCTTGGGTACTTTTTCCTTTTCTCATAGGTAGTAGTATATTTTACTGTTAGTATTAGTGTAACTGATAAATATTTTTTGTATTGTGTGCTATTACCATTTACTAACAACTCTTTAATTTTCCTGACATAACTTTGTTACAATTAGGAAAAGGCCAATCGGCTAGTTTAGTTTAGTCATCAGCAGGTGAAAATTTTTGTCGCCCCCAGCCCTTCAGGCTGGGTTTTATGTTCTTTATGTTCTCTATGCTTTCCCAACCTGTCAACCCTTCTCCAATCATACTGACATAACTTTGGTAATACATAAGTCATAATGTAATAGTATGGTAGTAGGGCTATATGGAGTGTTTGAAATTAATTCATCACTACTTAATACTTATACCCCATGGGCATTTATATTATAAGTGTTCAACGCGAGTTGGAACGTGGGTTGAAAGAAGCATTGAAAGCTCAACCGTCGTTGCAATCTGCAACCATTCAAACGAATTCGGGTTGCAACGGCGGTTGAGATGTCAATGCTAATTTCAACGTGCATTCCAACTCTACTCGCGTCTAACGCTAGAATTATAAATGGGGTTTAATGGTAGTAAAAAGATAAACAATGATTAATTATTAACCTTAATAATTAAAGTCGTGCAACATTCCCTCATCACATACATATCACCAGTATACTAACTATAAAACTGCAGCTTGTGCAGATAGGCATTCAAATTTATTATCATAAAGCTACACTATATCATAATAATTGACCTGTAGGCCTATATATGTTTTATTAACCTTGATCTTCTCGCAACATGATGAACTTAATTTGGCAAAGAAAACAATGGAGTTACTATTGGAATCATCTCGTCTTCTTCGTGCTTGAGTAGCAGTGAGGAGGATTTATTGTAGTTAAATACTCCTCCTAAGGCAGCAGCCGATACTGAGCCATGTGGGACATTGTGTTGTCTCGTAACATTCACAAATGTAGGCCTATTGCATACAGGGCAGAAACTTTTAAGTTATATAACTTTAGTATGTGCATACATTTAATAAGTTTAAAACATTTGAGACTTCCCTCACCTGACTGCTACAGCAGCCATGAGATATGACCACACCAGCGGTTGTTGTCACATTTCATCTTTTCGATCGCAGCCGTCTACATCGTGAAATCAGAATTACAAAGAAACTGCCAAGATACATTCTCCAGACTGCCATCAGAAATGCCTTCAAGAGAAACCTAGGAGATTTTTTTTATCGAAAAGCACCCTTACATGTTTGACAAACTGACCAAAGACTTAAATAAATTCATCGGTGTATTATATTTATCGTATTGATTAAGTAATGATAACATTGTTAGTCTTTATTTTATTTGCATGTGTTATGTAATACCTATATAATATAATATATCCATGACAAGTCTCATTCAATATTCAGGTGTCCTGTTCACCACAATGATTTTGATTGACACAATTCCTAATTAGAAATATGAAACTTAACTTATTAATAAGAAATAAAATAAAGCTATAATATTGCAATTTTTTCATGAAGCAATAATTTTGTTATCAAAATTAATCACAATTCTCTCAATATGGATGCTGTATCAAATAAGTAATGCTGTTAAAAAACATAGTTAAATAAGCTAAAAGTTCTATAAACTTTTTAAAAATATTAACAATCGATAATACATACCTAACGATATTCCTCTTCGATAATGTACTGATATTTGATGATTGATATTGATGCCCATCCCTAATTTGTTTGTTTTCATGTTTTAGAAATGGCTGGTGCTGTGACATCAAAGTGCATTGACTGGATGGGTGGTGTGGGATTTACAAAAGATTTTCCACAAGAAAAATTCTTCAGAGATTCTAAAGTTGGAACAATTTATGAAGGGACAAGCAATATCCAACTAAATACTATTGCCAAATATATTGAAAAGGAATATTCATCTCAATAATGCAACAGCATTGGGTATTGTAACTAGTGTTCTTATGATGTTCCTAGTCCCTGAAAAGAGGTGATAATTCATTGAATTATTCATCCCAGAAAATCGGAAAGTAAAAAAATGTTAAAAATATAAAATTGTATAAAGCCATTCTAATCAGCTTCTTCGATGCTGGTGTCATCGTGGAATGAAATGTGGCCAACCAGCAGAGCTTATTTCAAATACCGATCACTGGTTTGCCACCGCTTTAAATGAAGTTACCTGATAAAAATCACTTCTGTGAATGAGTTGATACTTGACATAATTTATTTGTACATAATATGTCTCCCTTGAGTCATTGATAATAATTGTGTTTAGTGTATTTACACAGCATAGTTGCATGACTTATGATGGGTGGCTCTGAGGTACTGTAATCTGAGGTGCAGAGGTTGCAGCAAGACAAATAAAAGTAAGGCGGAATGGACATGGCCTCACAAGGATTTCTCAATATGCACATGCCATAGAAGCTTGGGAAAGCTCATTCAAAAATTGACTATTTTGTAATTTTGTGTATAATGTTACTAAAATTTATGGTATTGTTTAATTAGACATTAAGTTTAATTTAGGCCTACCATAAAAAATGTACTTGTTTCTTTAAGCATGTTTACATTTTTTAATATTATGTATGATACCTATTCGATTTGTTGATGCAACGCTCTAAAATTATATTCGCTAGCTCGCAAGTGACTTTTGATAGGTTGCGAGTAAACTTTTCTGCCCTCAGAAAGTACTTTTTAACTCGTCGCCTGTAAAAGTAATCTAACTAAAGTCTAAACATAAAAACCGTCTAAATTTTATCGGAGGCCTCTACAAGCAAGTCGATCAGGCTTAAAAAGTTGAAATGCATTTAAACGTGTTTCAGACGTTCTAAAATCACTTGGGGCTACAACCAAAAAACATTCACCAATGGTGGAATGGCTCCGGCGACTGGGGTATACATGGGGAGGAGGGGCTATGAAATCATATATTTTACGAGTCATTTCGCTGTGTTTGTTTTATTTTAAGCACACTGCAAACACTATAGAGAGGACACCTTCTGGCAGTATCAAAACATGTGGTGGATAATGTTAATAATCTGATACATGAGATCCTTTTTGAATAAACAAAAATTCTATGCACGGAAGAAAACATCTTTCCTCGTCTCATTAGAGGTATCGAAAATGCTATGCTTCATAATAATTTCAATGAGGACATTGGAGGTTTAAAATTAAGTGCTACATTGCAACATTATCAACAACAAAAACAACACCCAATTATTTATTACTTATTAGCACTCCCACGACAACAAGGAAATCAAGTGGTCTCAAGTTTTTAGACAATGACAATGAAATGCTGAGAAGAAGCGAAATAAATAATTCTACGTCAGCAATCTCAAATTTAATTTTTTAAGATTTTAATCTGCCTCAGATGATGATATGCATACTCGTATTGAAACGTCATGCAGTTTTAAATAATGGAACACAGCGAAATGACTCGGAAAATATATGATTTCTTTTATATGTTATTACCTGATATGTTAAAAGAGAAATGCAATAAATGTGTTGAATAATACTTAGTAAGCCTACTTAGGTACTTTAATAGTACGGTAATACTAATAGTAACTCTCGGCAGTTATGACTCCCAATTGTTTTTTATACATATCAAATGGTTAAGGGACATTGGTCTGGACAAATATTGATGGTACCTACTAACTATTTTGTACGGGTATTTCTTTGTTTACTTATAGATAGGCCTACAAGTGTATAGATGTAGCAAAGAATGCAGGGAACGCTATGGCCGTAAGGTGACAGTATATTATATGGAATCAGTGGTGTTTATTACTGCAAGTCATGGCTGGAACAATTAACAGAATTGTTTTTAACATTTCTGTGTTGTTATCATGTATTGTAGTTAATCAGGAAAAAGTATGTTTTAAGTTCAACCTGAAATACTTAAACTCAAACTGCAAACCCTAGGTCTATCATTACAATGTTGTCCATAAGGTACTGAAAAGTCATTTCACATAGTATAGATTACTATTCTTATAAATCTAGTAGTTAGTAACAAACTTAACATAACTTATTGTGATATCTTATTGTGGTAGTGAAATGAAGAAATGTCATTGCCATATAAGGACCGTTACGTTAAGCAAATGGTTGATAATGATAATGTCAAGAGGTGCACGCTTGTTGCTATGTGTGACAAAACAAAATGTTTAACCATTTACTACATTATATAATATTTTTTCACCCTTTTCAATGTTACTGAGTACTCAACATATAGCTCACTCACTCGTCTAACGACTTTGGCATTTTTCTAGTAAGTAATGTAAGGGCCTTTATAATATTTACTGTTTACCGATAATTTCTGAACTGCAGATAATATTATATTAGGTACTATTTAGTATTTTTTATTCTTTAATGAGATCATCAGATTTTAATGAAAATAGAAAACAACAATTGAGTATGTTATTGAATTCTTTTCTGCTTCACATGTTCACAAGTAGATATCAATGGCTGCAGGATAACTCACAAAATAGTTTATTAATAGGGTAACAGTGGTTATGCATATTATATAACATGTGCTTCTTTCTAGCCTTGGAAATATATTGTTGGTTATAAAAGTAATGCCTTAAAACACTACTAACCTTCATATATTCTTCTTTGTAAAACACAATTGTGTCACTGGTTTTTATAAAAGTCCACTTTGTGTAAACTACCTGCCTCTAATTAGCATTATTTATTATTGTCTCTATAGCATTGTTGAATTAAGGAATACTAAACTACAACAATGTCTTAGCTAGTTACTTACTCATTACTATTAGTGTTATTTATGTAATTTAATACTGTGGGCCTAATGTGTTCAAGAAAAGGTTTGTCCATATATATTAGTACTTTAGACAGAAATGAAAAAAGTGACTACACCGAGTCTAAAGTACTAACATAACAGCATCATAGTAACCTACTATAAAGCCAAGGTTAAACATATACACATATATTTTATACTGATGTGATGTGCTGAATACTTATTACCTAATTATATGTATGATTGAAGTCAATATATTGGTACCCAAAACATGATCCCTTTCTTAATTTCATTAATCGGGAAACACTCCTGTAGGTGGTGTAATTGATTTTATGTACCGTAAACCAATCCACAAATTTACATTTTAAAAAAAATAAAAATATTTTCATAAAAACATGATTCCACTTGGTACTTTTATACATTTTTAAAGTTAAGTGCTACGTCTTCTCAATGTCTCACCATTCGTTTTTATTTATTTATCTGCCCAACATGTGTGCACAAATTGTTACTAAATAATAGTAACTCATATTATGTACTACATATTTTATGCTATTATTTATAAACTGCCAAATGTTAAATCTGTACCTGTTAGTTATGACAATGTGCCTTTTGGCACAATTATATTTGTGTATTTTTATTCATTCAATTCATACACAAAGAAAAAATCTTTAATTTTGTTTGTTTGAAATTATGTTAGATTTTTGTGGTTATAAATCATAACCAAATTGTGCTGTTATCTAGATTAGGCCATTAAAAATGCATGATAATATGTTGGAGAAATTGTTTGTGGTTAACCAACTAGTTTTATTTCAGTTTGAAAATAAATCAATATAAAAACTAAATAGCATTCACCTGCAGTTTTAATTTTGCTTTGATCTGTTCCCAAGTTGGCCCTTTATATTCCTGCCTGAATGTTTATTTTTCACCCATGCATTTGTAAGGATTGTGACACGAATTGCTTTACTGAAACTATGCTATGGCCCTTGAGTGATTAACTTATAAAAGATGGTTCTTCTTTGTTGGTGTTTAAAAAATACAATAATGTTTGTTGCCGTTTGGCGTTTACATCAGAACAAGATCATTAAAACTTATTCTGGTCCACTTCCACTCATATCCACCCCTCGTCGCGCGTGTAGCGTCTGATTATACTTGAGGTAGGCCTTCTTATGATATTAATATGATCTAACATTTTATAACTCTCACAGGGCGCCCCTACAAAACAGATTAGCAAATCTTGCAATGTACATTATTTGTCAAGGCGAATAAACCGGCTGCATTTATTAAGTGAAGCTGAAGGCCACTAGTGCCAGACTACACTCATTTCATTCAAGTGCTTCTCAATGTGCACTCGACACGACGTGACGTATGCAATGGGACTAATCTTAGCTCATGCCAATTGGTGGAGTTGCTCGAACATAAGTTAAGTGTACCCGACTTCAAAATATTATGTAGAAATTTGCATATTTTAAAAGAAATAAGTGTATTTTCCGATCAAAGTAAATTGGTCGATAATACTGTGATGTTATGCAAATAAAATACTGCATCACAAATTTAATAATACCTATGATTATCTGAAGGTCAACATCTTTTTGGTTTATTGAATTTGATGAACTTACTTGCCTCTTGGATGCGTTTTATAGACGCAATAGATGAGCATATTTGGCCTTTCTCCCTGCATTCCTATCTACAAAATTCGTAAAAGAGCGATTTTAATAAGAAATATTTCATTGGTTGTACGCCAAATCGTGGCAGGTCAAAGTTCATAGATTTCGGAGGTTTCCTGGAAATTTCGTTCATTTCGGAATAGCAGAGTCGGATACGGGGGGCGGGAGCAATCGCCTCCCCCATGAGACTACGAATTTGATTGTATATCCAATTATCACTATCAACGATTATGTCATTTTAGATTTTAAACGTTTTTTTAGACTAAGTTAAAAGGGGGAAACAATTTTCGCATTTGGTGACAAGGGGCAATGGCGGCTTGAGCTACCCGAGACACGGTACTGATTTTGCAACGCCGACCACTCTACTGCTTCCGATGCTCATTCCACAAATTAGGGAAATGAAAATGCCAAAATAACACGTAATTTGAAGTTATAACCAAAAACTGTACACAAAAAAATACTTCCCTATTCGTGCAAAATTTAAATAATTGAAACCTTGGCGAAATAATTAGGCCTGCACATTTGTGATGATAAGACGAAAACTTTGTTGGCTAAACTTCTCACGGGCTCTCGTGACAAGGGAGGCTTGCGAGGTTCCAAATGAAGACTCGCTTGGTGTATCAAAAACTCATTCCAGCGCCCGTAACTGTGGTGGCGCGGCGGACGATTCAAACTACCTACGTTGAGCGTAACGCTCAGAACTCGTCGCGTGTGGGTCAAATCAAGTATGTGAAGACACACTTGGGGGTACGGTACGTTCCATAACACGTTCATCTTTGTGGAGACTGTGTATTACACAGAATCACGTCTTTCCTTTCGTACCTTCATTTTTTGGTTCATAAAATCATCACGTGCTTATTTACGCCATTCAATTATTCAATTATTGTCACGGATTTACTTTTTCTTCACTAGTGTAGGCCCTAGTGTATTCTTCAGATCTCATTGTTTGAAACAACTCGTCCGAGATAGCTTACCCCCTCCCCTTAACGTGATGGCGTTCTTATTCCTGACTACTTTTACTATCATTATTGAATCAATAGACCACAGGGTGGTGATGAAAACTCTTCAACATTCATTTGATCAATAAATAAAAGATGCAAAGCACAAATCTATAGCAGTAGGCCCGGTGCTAATTTAGGCATATAAGTATAATAATTGAGGAAATTATACCGAAATAACTGAATTATGTGATAATTGAAAATTGTCGTTGATCACAAGTCAAAAAGAACAGGTGATGATTTTGGGAAATACAATATTATGCATCTGATGTACGCAATAGATTTGTTTATGTAAGTGCATGGTAGTGGGAAGCGTACACATGATGATTTTGGAGTGTATTTTGTGTTTTCTATTAAATAAATGAAATAAATGTATCGTCAATGGCTCTATTCATAAGTCTTATCGGTATTAAGTTTATTCGCAAACAGTAACACCTTTGGCCTTGAAACAGTTATGTAGGCCTACTATCTTATCAACAACCTGTAGAACAATGAACATGTTATTCCGTGCGACAATTCAATAATATAATAGCGGTACCTGGTACCGTAATGTAAGCTACAAATTTATCTCCACCTGGATTTTTTGTTGATATTGTAAGAACCAAACAACTGGAGTCGACACTTTTACAAATCACAACCATCATACATGCAGTAGGCCGATAACTTGACAAGCTTTGAGACTTGTACTCGTATACAAACTTACATCTCTGTATTTTGTCATAGTGTGCTAGTTCCCGTAAATAACGGAGTTAATTATATATTTATAGCGAAAGAGAAATCTCCTGTGTAACGTTTTGAGTCTGATTGGGAAAGTCACGGGATCGAATCCCGCCACCGACAATCCTGACTTAAAGGTTTTATGAATGGATGAAGTGTTCTTTAATAGCCTTCGGACGTCACACCGCGTACAACAGCTGATGTGTACCCTACAGCGTAGGCCTACATCCATACGACTAGGAAAACGCTAAAGTCCCGCCGCGTTGATGGATGAGCTTTTTGAAGTTTTTAGTTTGCGTGGGATATCTTTACTTTTACAAGAGCTTTGTTTTGTTGCCTACGCATTGTAGGTGATTGTTGTCAAGCTTCTATTGTTTCTTGTCAATTGGTATTATTTATCGTAAAAAACTTATATTAAAAGCTATATTTCTATGGATTCTGGCTAACTTTTTCAACTTTTTCTTTCAAAAGGTACTACATTACCATAACTCTAATGTCCATGTATAATACTAGGAAAACGCTTAAGTCCCGCCGCGTTGTTGGATGAGCGTAATTGGTGAATTGAGCTGCCATGTGTTTTGCGGATTTTCTGTTGTTCTGTGAAAAAATCAGAACTTTGTTGAAATTTTTTTTAAATTAAATCAAATTAAATAAAAAATTAACTTTTTTTTTATTAATCGTAATTTTAAAAAAGGAAAAAATCGTAATATTGAAATTTTCATAAGAAATAATTATTCGATTACGCACAAATTTTACACGAATATATTAATTCTTAAAATTAAGGTTCTGTGAAAAAATCATTATAATCGGATAAAGCATGTAGGTGTTATAAGTCGAAGAAATTTTTTAAAAATCGAAAAAAATCGTAAAATTGCGATTTTTATGAGAAATAATTTTTCGATTGCGCTCAAAAACGTGGCAGTTCTTAGTTCAGAGATTTCGAAGGCCTCCATAAAATTTCATCGCAATCGGAGTATCGGTTTAGCCGGAATCGTGTTAACAGACAGACAAAAATACAGAAAGAAAGAAGAAAAAAAAAAAAAAAAAAAAAAAACATTCCGGATTTTTTTCTCCAGTGTAGTGAAATGAAATCTTCGCTTCGCTCGCTACGCTCGCTACGCTCATCCAATGAACGTTGTAGCCCCACCCGTTTGGTCAGAATTGGCCCAAATGGCACGAAAATATCGCACAAAAACTCAAAAAACTTATATTAAAAGCTTTATTTCTGTAGATTCTGGCTAACTTTTTAAACTTTTTCTTTCAAAATGCACTACATCACCATAACCTTATTGTCCATGTATAATATGAACGTTGTAGCCCCACCCGTTTGGTCAGAATTAGCCCAAATGGCACGAAAATATCGCACAAAAATCAAAAAAACTTATTATTAAAAGCTTTATTTCTATAAATTCCGGCTAACTTTTTCAACTTTTTCTTTAAAAAGGTACTACATCACCATAACCTTAATGTCAATGAAATAGAAACGTTGTAGCTCCACCCGTTTGGTCAGAATCGGCCCAAATGTCACGAAAATATCGCACTAAAAATCGAAAAATCGTAAAAGTACGATATTCATGAGAAATATTTCTTCGATTGTACCCAAAAACGTGGCAAGTCTAAGTTCAGAGATTTCGAAGGTCCTGTCAAATTTTCATCAAGATCGCATATGCCGTTTGCCCGGTAGAGAGCGAACAAACAGACAGAAATACAAAAAAAAAAAAAAAAAAAAACACCCGAGCTAAATTTTTTGGGGGGTCGGTGAAATTGAAGTCTTCGCTTCACTCGCTTCGCTTGCTACGCTCATCCAAAAAGTTTTTAAAAGACTAAATATATTATTATTCCATTGCCATGTAGACTACATTGTCATTGAATGAGCGAAGCGAAGACTTCAGTTTCACTGAACCCAAAAATAAATTAGCTCGGGTGTTTTTGTTTGTTTGTATTTTTGTCTTTGTTCGCGCTCTACCGGGCAAACGGCATATGCGAGCTCAATTAAAACTGGCGGGACCTTCGAAATCTCTGAACTTTGACCTGCCACGTTTTTTGGTACAATCGAAGAAATATTTCTCATAACTAGGAAAACGCTAAAGTCCCGCCGCGTTGATGGATGAGCTTTTTAAAGTTTTAAGTTTGCTTGGGATATCTTTACTTTTGCAAGTGCTTTGTTTTGCTGCCTACGCATTGTAGGTGAATGTTGTCAAGTTTCTTTTGTTTCTTGTCAATTGGTATTATTTACCGTAAAAAACTTATATTAAAAGCTTTATTTCTATGGATTCTGGCTAACTTTTTCAACTTTTTCTTTCAAAAGGTACTACATCACCATAACCTTAATGTCCATGTATAATATGAACGTTGAAGCCCCACCCGTTTGGTCAGAATTGGCCCAAATGGCACGAAAATATCGTACAAAAAAACAAAAATCTTATATTAAAAGCTTTATTTCTATAGATTCTGGCTAACTTTTTCAACTTTTTCTTTCAAAATGTACTAAATCACCATAACCTTAATGTCCATGTATAATATGAACGTTTTAGCTTCACCCGTTTGGTCAGAATTGGCCCAAATGGCACGAAAATATCGCCCAAAAAATCGAAAAAAATCGTAAAAGTACGATATTCATGAGAAATATTTCTTCGATTGTACCCAAAAACGTGGCAAGTCTAAGTTCAGAGATTTCGAAGGTCCTGTCAAATTTTCATCCAGATCGCATATGCCGTTTGCCCGGTAGAGAGCGAACAAACAGACAGAAAAAAAAAAAAAAAAAAAAAACACCCGAGCTAAATTTTTTGGGGGGTCGGTGAAATTGAAGTCTTCGCTTCGCTCATCCAAATATCGTACTTTTACGACTTTTTTCGATTTTTAATACGATATTTTCGTGATATTTAGCTCGCGACCGGGCAAATGGCTACTCCGATTTTGATGAAACTTTATGGAAAAGTTTGAAATGATTTAGATGTTTTATGATTTTGGTGACAATTGAAGAAATATTTCTCGTAGAAATCGTGCTTTTACGATTTTTTCCCCGATTTTTAATACAATATTTTCGTTATTTTTTGGCCGATTCTGACTAAATGGGTGAGGCTACAACATTCATATTTTATATGGACATTAAGGTAATGGTGATGTATGTAGGCTATTGCCTTTTGAAAGAAAAAGTTAAAAAGTTAACCAGAATTCATAGAAATAAACAGGTGTAATTAACAAGTAACTATAGAAACTTGACAACAATCACCTATAACAATGCGTACACAAAGGGTGTGTTCTGAATTATGGTCCAAGTCCAGGTGTAGGTCCAAGTCGCAACTCAATGTTAAAGTGCTATACTAGCCTACAGTAGAGCTGCTGCCGGCAAAGTCAACACTACCTAAAGTTAGGTTAGGTGTTGCATTCGAGAGTCCTTTGTAAAGTAGTTGATTATTAAAAGTATTTGTACATCTAGTAAAACCAATTAAATACGTGATAAAAACAAACAAAACTTAAATGTTTACCTTTATTTAACAATGCATTCATTTATGTTTCTCTCGTTGTCGCGGACGGCCATTTTGAATCGGACCTAAAACGAGTGTACACTTTCGATTGCTCGATCTATTTGGCGACTTGGACCAAGAATGGACCTAGACTTAGACTTTTCAGACAGTACTTTACACGCCATCGACAAATAATCAGTACCTAACTACGTTGTTAGACGTGGACTTGAATTTGGACCTAGACCTGGACCTGGACCTAGACTTTGAATAATTTTCAGACACACCCGAAAGCACGTCTTTAGCCTCGAGATATTTAACATTCTATAGTTAATTGGTATTACCATAGCAATTAATACTACTTTATTAAAAATATCCTAATTCAACAAAGATAATTTTGTAATGAGTAAAAGTAATGAGATCCCACTTATACTAAAAACGTAGTAATCATTGTTGGACAGAAATATTAAAAAAGCTCATCCATAAACGCGTCTAGAAAAAGCGTTCGCCGTTTCGGTAGCATTATTCTAGGTTAGGTACTACGGTATTAAATATTTTTGCATTTCTTTGTTTGTTTGTTTATCTGTGGCCAAATTACAACAGAACAAATGTCCCACAAGTGTAATTTACCAAACCTAAACAATACAAAACATAACGCAGCAATACAAGATAAAATTAGTTTAGTAAACCAAAACCAAACACCCGCTGCCCGCACCGACTGGTACTCATTTCACGAGTATTCGAGTGTTTTTCAAGATCATGGAGACCCAAGATTTGACTCAAGGTAATTTCATTTATACATCAGCAACAGCAACAACGATCTAATTAATAATTATAATAATACCGAATAATTTAGTAAGGATATAATGCCCACGAGTAATTAGCTTGATCACGTGCAAGGGCGTTTGACCCTACATCATCATAATGTCCTGTACGAGCACGTGCGCGCACATTTCGTAAGTGCGTAAAAAAAGATTGGAGTGATGTTTACCTTTGCCAAGTGTGCGTAGGAAACAGCTCCAGGCGTAAGAGTAGACAATACATTTATCGCGAATTGAGAAGGTGACCTTGGTAAATTTAGCATTCATCTTCGGGCCGGTTTGACAACCTAGTAGGTCACCATCGTTTAGAAGGCCATTGGGCCAACCATAGCCTTGATATTATTCTCCTGATCGCTCGAGCTACAGGCAACAGCCACACGTCGTCCCACTCTTCCTGTGCCGTGCAGTGTGGTGCTTGGACCGCTTGGTACACTGATAACAGGCGATAAAATTCCTCGCAAGAACCGTCATGTTGGGTGTAGGACATCGCCTGGTGCACACTGTGAGTAACTTGGAGAATTTTATTTCGAAAACTTTTGATACAGGTTGGATTGTGTAGACACAAGTCAGGAGCGCTTTCTGTAGATGGGAAGTTGACCAAAGCGGGGTAGGCCCTAGAGTCGAATGTTATTGTGCACACGTGGAATACTTTGGCATTGTTGTTCGCTGTTCAAGAAATTACCAGCTACGTCTAAGGACATTCGTTTTATATTCAAGTCAAGTACAATCTCTGTTTATTAGGTGGTTGCATTCATTTTTTTTAAAAATTATTATATATTATATTATTTATTTTTTCATTGAGAGTTATTGCTAGAAATTATGCATAAATAATAACATAAACTCATGGCAGGTTTATATTAGTCGCGTACCTACTTGAAAAATTGTTTCTTGCACGATAATAGTGAAAGTACAAGTAATTGTGAGTATCATCTGTTAACAATTTATTTAAATTTCTTCTTGGTAAAACTTTACATAATTTACATACTTAAAAATTAAAAGAACTTCTATGTTAACCACATTTTGGCCTTATACTTTGATTTTGTGTAGCACACAATCCAAAATGAACGAAGTAAGCATTGTGCGCACGGGTTTGTCGCGACTCTCGTTCTCCGTCTGGCGTAGTAGCGAGCTAATTTGTACCCATCCATACGAGCACAATAACAGCAATTTAAATTTAATCAATGCCCATGCACTGTATAGTCATGCGAGTGCGACTTGTACGTATAAGTCTCATTTCCTCGAAAACATTTTTAGTTTTAGAGTAAACATGAGATTGTTTTGCCGTAATGAAAGTAAAGTTAGACACTTTTTTTTGCAATCCCCGATGGTTCCAATCGCTTATTTGATAAGATTACTTTTAAACCATGGCCATTCAAGATTATGTATTCGTTGATAAACGATATTTACCGGTATGTGATTGTGATATAGGCTAGCTGACGGGTACAATATTATACAATTGGTTAAATATAGCCCGAATCGATCAAACTATCGTTTAGAACACGATGGATCATACAACAAACACGAATTACCCCATGGAATAAATTATTCAAACAGCAAAAGTCACGTTTTGCAGTATGCCACATTGCCATTCCAGTTATAACATGCCACGTCTTCAATCCATGCCATGTGTTGTTTCAAGTGCAACAAATTATTTCAATTTAGTAAAGTGATCTATTTCCGAGTCCACGACTGTACACACTGAACATGATTTGAATCAAAATTTGATGATAATAATTGACGTTGTGTGACGTGACCTGAATGATGCTGGAGGGTGGATGGAAGAACTGCATTCCACTCTGCGTGCACGGCAAACCCTTTACCTTCCACACTTGTAGCACGTCAAGTAAAACAAGAGATACGGTAATAAAAAACCTTTGGGTCTTCCGACGATTCTGAAAATATTTGCTGTGGTGAGAATATAAACTTTCAATATAGATAGTAACTGGCATATGATGAAGAAGCGCAATATATTACGCGACATTGAATATTTTGCATTTAAATTAATTTCTTCCAAACAGAGGTGCAGGTTGTTGCAGGAAACGAATATGGAAATTATTTTGGTGCTAACAGCAGCAAGCTTTGCTTTAGTAACTAAGAACCAACCAACAACATGATCCACAAGTGAGATCTAGGTACTGGAGGATGGTATAACTAACGAAATGCGCGACAAAAAATTTAAAATCTAATAATTAATTACATTAATAATGGCCGTGATATAATTTGTTTAATATTGTTGTTTGTTAATTTGTTTCTTTGATGTAATTTGTGTCACAATCACTGATACACAACAATTATATTAGTGACGTATAATAATTTATTTATGTTCTACAACTTTTATGTCAGAATTTTCGATGCATATAATTCATGCTCTTGACGAGTGCTGTAGGAATTTTCCTGTGTGAGACCGTACCTTACTGACGAAACAGAATAGTACATTATGATGTTTTCACAGACACCTCATTTCGTCACAAAGCAATTACTACCTGGCCCATACATTCATCATTTAAGATAATGTAATGATGGGTGATCCCAACAGTATTGATTGCGTAACCGAGCATCTAAAATAGACGGATACATGTCAGGTTTGTGAGATTTCGGTGTCAGTTACAAGAAAAAAATATTGTGAAAAAACAACAACAACAACAACAACCACGGCAACAACAAAAACAACAACGTTGTAGGGTACAGATCAGGGATGCCCGTTGTAGGGTACATATCAGTTTTATTCGGTGTGATCCTCTTCGATGACTATGATGTGTTTGGATTATTTGTGAAAGTAATGGCCAAGGGGTTTAACGCTGGAAAAACATTTCAGTTAGGAATGCCGACGACGGGCGACCTCCCGTCCCCGAATCAGAGTCTCGCGCTCTACGCACGAGCTATAGACCTCTGTCGGGGTCGGTTCCAAAATCGCATCCCCTACTCGAGTATCAAACATAATTTGCCAATGTCATATTAAAATAAATATATTTTGTAATTCGTCTATCTACCCATTTTATACAAGAACTTATTTTCAGAGGGGGGGGGGGGTAGTATATTATTTACTACGAATACTTCTTCCAAACCGGGATTGGAATCCGGTACTTTTTGCAATGACACCCTCAGGACCATATTGAATCACAGCCACCCTTAACCACTCGAACCGATACTCCAAAATTGCATAATTAGTTTGGAATATGTTTGTATGAAGTTTGAACAGTGGTGGATGAAGCAGGGTATAGCCTGGGCATCGGGGAAGACAAAAGTCACTGATTTTAGGGTTGCCGAGAATTATCGTTTACTGAATGATAGATCGATTGTCGATAATAAATTGTTAATCAGTTGTTTTATCCTTATCCATTACAAATGTATGAATTTCACATAAAATGATCGAAATAGCTAGGAAATAAAATGTACAACAGTTTCGCTTATTTTTTAATTATGATTAATTATCAACTATCGATATCGAAGACACTGTCACACTGCTGCAGTTCTTTGTGGGTAGTGGTATCTCCAGTTACTCCATAAGCTTTCTGTACATATGAGGTTTGTTGATTGATTGAAATCTCCCACCACCCACTCAGACCCACCCACATATAAACAGAATCATAGAACAGAATGATCTTTTGTTTGTGTAGTAAAAGCTATGAATTCGATTACTGCTGTCAGGATATGGAAAGTCAGTAATCCACCGACCCGGGGGTGTCAGGGGAGGGTGAATCTTGGGTGCACTACTTATTTACACAGGCCTAGTGCAGAAATGCAGCAGTAGATTAGTTCGTTGTCAAACCTGCGTTCGACGTCCATATCGGAAACTCGGCATAAGTCCACTGAATCTCCTTGCGAAATTTAGGGGAAATTCTTGCGAGAGCGTGGCATGAGGAGATTAAGTGTACCTTGCTTCTTTATAAATCTAGATCCATGAATGTCTAGATATAATTGATTTGTTTTTAACACAGGTGATTGTTACATTTCAGGCTCAAAAGGGAATCGCCCAATTGGTCCAGAACAAGAATGGACGGTTGTTTCACGCCTGCAAATGCTTGTCCAGCGAAGCAAAGAATGACGGTCCTCGACCCCTCACCATGATCACAGAAGACGAACAGATGATGAAGGAAACTGGTGAGTACGGGAGCGTCTCACTCTCAACCAACAAGAGAAGTTGCGTTAGAGAGGTTACGTTTAGGATTAGGGAATGTTACGTCTAGATAAATAGTCGTTCGGTAGACTGTAGTTGCATGGTAGATAATTTTGTCAGTTGTAGCTTGTTAGCACTGTAAGTCAGCAAGTTTGGTCTTCTGGTTTTAATGGTGGTGTTTTTATACAATGGTGCAGCTCTTCAAGACAAGGATTTGTGATGGATGAAATGAAACCGATGCTAGTACAGGGCGTTACATACATTATACACGACGAACACTTTAGGCCATAAAATGGGTTACAATATAAAATTGGTGTCAAATAAATATAACAAAATTGAACCCAAATAAATCTTGTGTATTTTATTCTATGATTCGAGCATAATATACCCTTGGTTCCACCCTAACAACATGTTTACCCTTTGTAATTACTAATTCCATGCCCCTTGTATGATTTGAACTTTGTAACACCAATAGTGGTTTTAACACTCGTCCGAGTTAGGTTTCTTAATTTCTGGGTTGTGTTAAACATTATCAATTTCACTTACGGAAGTGTTTCCTGACATAAATAGATAAAAAAGAAGCTCATGCCTAACTTGACGCGACGCGAGACCAAACTGGGTAGATCGATGTATCGATTGCCGACACCGACTTTTTGTTTGATGATATTCACCACTCAATTTCCTTGTGAATAAATTAACAGAATCTGTGTGATGGCTCGCTTTTCAGCCACTGTGAACCAAATTGATGTTTTTACGAGTACATTACTGTACCAGTCCTTAAAACGGGAGCGAAGCTACTTAATGAACAGGTCGTCCCGGAAGAATATAAAAATAATATAATACGTTTCTTTCCAGCGTTAAAATCTCGTTGTTGGCGGATGTGCCGAGTATAACGAGGGACACACAAAATACGTTCCGATTGTCAGCAATACAAATTTCGCATAGTTGGTGTAGGTGCCTGGTATTTGTAATGTCAAGTTTGGGTTCCGCTAGCCTCCCCCCCTTGACTTACAGGGTTACCAAAATCATTATTGATGTTATCTTTGTCGAAGGAAAAGGTGAACAGAAAAAACTGTTATCAGCTGTCGTGTTAGGGTTTAAAATTTTTATCATGAGACGTGAACACGCACAGATGGACGGAAAAATGAAGCATTTAGGCCCTTAGGGGATCGAGCTTCTCTTCCTAATACTCCGTCCGTAGAAGATGAAGCTACGATTTTATAATTGCAATGCAATCTGAAATATTTAATTTAATGTTGACTCTCCAGTTTTGTCGCACGACCAGGAAATGTGTTAAGTGGGGGGGGGGGCGATATGAAGTAGATTAACGAGGCGAATAGTAGGCTATATTTGCCTAAGTGAATTCGACACTATTGCTATCTCTGGATGTAAACAAATACCGTCTAGAAGCAGAGCATAGAACAGATGTTTGCGAGATCTTCCGTCTACTATATTAGTTACAAAAACAGGCATCAATCAATTTCTATGCTGACGTGAAAATGAGACAGACTTAGCCTTGTCTCAAGACATCACAGATTTTTTTTGTAAATGTTGAATTTTACAATGACGTACATGTTAATTATTTTTTTATATCCACACAACACAATAATGTTGAACATTGCACAATATTAAAAGTACTGTATAAAAACAAAACACTGATCACAACAGTTGAAAAGTAAACCTATACCGGTATATTAAATATAAAGGTAGCTCATGTAATGTGGAAGATTGACGTCCGACACCTGCTCACGGTAATCATGGCTGCAATATAATCTAAATTCTAAAGAATAATACTACACTTAAATGTTTTTTTTTAAATCTTATACCTGTGACTTTACACGAATTTTTTAAGCTTTTTAATCCTGCAATTTGACCGAAAATTTGCATTTTGGAGAATTTTTATTTCACATGCATCTAGAGTATCATACCATTGAGTATAGAACTTAATACTCAATGATCATACCATACTTTACTAAAATAGGTAGGTATATAGAAAATAGTGTCTTAAAACTTTGCATAAATATACACTCAAACACGCAAAAATATGCGTCTCAAAATTACACCTCTTCTTCGCAATCGGCATATTTCGACCGAACCACTTGCCCAAATTACAATAATTAAATGTAGAGTATTCACAGAAAAAGTTTATTTATTATTTATTTATTATTTGTTCCGTAACACATTCATTGTTTAAATGTATCACGAGGATGGCAGAAAAGAGCAGAGCTCCAAACACACTTGGTGACTGCCAACCTTATAACAATAAATATAATAAAAGATAACAACATTATTACAATCATTAGTAAACCTATAAAATATAGAAAATAAGTAAATAAATATACACTTCAATGAATTATTATAAAAATGAATCAGTAAAAAGAAACTGCAGAATTAACTTTGTAAAGCAAAAACATGTGTGCTTAGGGCAGATTTAAAAGAGTCTAATGATAGCCAATATTTTTTGGGACCATAATCCTCGAACGTCACGGGGCATAAAGATCGTCCCTATATTATTTCTTATGAGAGATTTTTGACAATGGGACCTAGCTCGAAAATGACCAAAAAAAAAAGTTTGGCAAAACTTTTTCGGGTAAGGGGGACCCAATATCTTTTCTGTTACTATGTAAATTCATAACTAGTTAGCCTAAATGAAATATATATTTTGAGTTTAGCAGGTGAATACCCCTTTAAGAATTTCTCAAGTTTTTTTTACTCAAAAGACAAATGCTGAGATTGAGTCAAATTAAATAGCCCTTAAGGTTGCCTCCAATCTTATCACTATATTTTACCTAGTTGTTTGGCACCTGAAGAGGGCTGTGCTTGTGCAAGTTTCAAACAAAGTCAATTAATCTGTTTGCCAATAAAGTTATCTTTACGTTTTTAAACGTTTATTATTATTGTTATTATTATTATTATTATTATTATTATTATTATTATTATTATTATTATTATTGTTATTATTATTATTAATACAAGGGTTTTGACAGAACACTAAATTCAACAAAACAAATATGCTCAATACCATTCATGTTTGTCATAATTTCTCACTCTCACTTTTTACATGTCTACACAGACACACATTGTTTTCTATTATTGTGAATGCATTTTTAATTAATTTAATTGCAATGTATTAGTATTAGTATTTGTAGGTTGCTAGACAGTAAATGTGAATAGGGCTATGCCCTTTTTTCGTAACCTATTGTGCATCAATGTGTTAAAACAATAAATTAAATTAAAATTATCAATTGCTATCATTTAATAACATAGTTATTTTTGTTTACCTCCTCGTACATTAACATAACACACCACCGAGATATAAATTGTTTTAAAAATTAGTTCTATTATTATCTACCATTTAATAACTGCTAAATGACCAAAACATACAATGCATAATTTGACAAACTGTAACCAGGTATTTTAATTTTTACAGTTGCAAAATTAGCTGCAGAAAAGATAGCCCCACTCGTCAAGAAAATGGACGCCGAGTCTCTCTTTGACCCCAGTATTGTGAACATGTGTTTTGAAAATGGGGTAAGGTGTATTAGCTACCGGTACTTTTGGTTTTATTCCCATTCAGTTCCACCCACAATTGCCTGATAATGTTCTGTTTGAATGTCCCAGCTGATGGGGATTGAGATTGGGACGGAGTTTGGAGGGACCGGGTCTAGTTTCTTCACGAACATCGTCGTGGTGGAGGAACTGGCGAAGGTGGATCCCGCAGTGGCTGCTCTGGTGGACATTCACAACACCTTGGTCAACTCTCTCATGATCAAGCTAGCTACTCCCGCACAGAAAGAAAAGTACCTACCTCTGCTTGCTCAGAAATGTGTAAGTCAATTCGGTTGACAACTCATTTGCTTTATTTTGTCTTGTACTACCGCTTTTATTTATAAGATTTTATATATTCCAAAACGTCATAATAATCATCACAATTAAATTCTGATTTCAGAAACAATTGCAGAGTATTTTGCGATAAAATACGACCATAACTATTATTATTTATGTTTTTTCTTTTTTAAACACTGAATTTTAAACTAGGCGTTTCATTTCTTTTTCAATGAAGCCACAGATAATTTGCAGTTGGATAGTGGAGGAGGTTGGTGGGAGGTGTTTGAATACTGGAAACTACAGCAGTGAGAGGTTGTGGAATTAGTAGGTACCATCTTACCAGCTTGTGCTAGACAAACTGTTTCATCTCATAAGATGCAAGTTTAAAAAAGCTTCACTATACTATCATTGTCGATGCCTTATAGGGTAATTTGTAAGATGAACAAAATTGTACAGTCTAGACTCTTGCTTTATTTGGCTAATATTTTACTTTCTCTGATTTTAGGCTGGAAGTTTCTGCTTGACAGAGCCACTTTCAGGGACAGATGCTTTTGCACTGAAAACTGTGGCCAAAAAAGAGGGTAGTGACTATGTAATAAACGGCTCAAAAATGTGGATTTCCAACTCTGACATAGCGGGTGTATTTCTAGTCATGGCTAATGCAAATCCTTCAGCCGGTTACAAGGGTATCACCTGTTTCATTGTCGATAGAGACACTCCCGGCCTGGTGGTTGGCAAGAAGGAGGACAAGCTTGGAATCAGGGCGTCTGGTACCTGCATGATACATTTCGATAATGTTCGGGTAAGATCAAATGCACGTTTAAAAAATATTGTTGATATGCCTGATATGATTTTAATTAAATACAATCAATTTAATGTACTTGTTGGAGAAAAATAATTGCAATAAATCGTATTGTTTTCATGTTTATTTATTTAATGTTTATTCTATTCAGTTATGAAAACTGATTTACAGAGAACAATAAATAATACTAACAACTAGCATTTGATAGATCACTACTGGTAAGTTAGAGCAAGGAACGTAAACAAATATTTAGGTATTTGCCACTTTTTATTTATCAAACTAGTACTTGTCATATTATGTACGTATGAAACATTTTCAATTGTAAATAAGTATAATTTAAATTTCAAGTTATTTAGATTGTTGATTTGATTGGTAGAAGAATTAAAGTTTACATTTTTTAAAATGATACACAAATATAATTTAACTGACAGCATATTATTGAATGGTTAATGAATTATATTGATAATGCTATGAGTACAAGATATATTTAAAGAATCCTTAGAATCCTTCCTTTTTATCTGGATAATTGCGGAGAAAAAAAGTGAACAATTTAAACTTTGCATCCAAAACAACAGGGTAAAGCAATCAACACTGTGGAGAATAAAAATACTGTATCTATATGTTTTATATCTTGTGGGTTGTAGTCTTTTCACAGATTCACATTCAGACAGAAGCAAAGAAAACTGTTGATCTGATTCAGATTTAGACCACCAATTAATCAAAGTCTTATTCTGTAGGTTCCAGAGTCAAATATTCTCGGAGAATTTGGACATGGCTACAAATACGCTGCCGGTTTCCTTAATGAGGGTCGTATTGGAATTGGGGCTCAAATGCTAGGATGTGCTCAAGGTTGTTTGGATGCTACGATTCCATACACCCTAGAAAGAAAACAATTTGGAAAGAAAATCTTCTCGTTCCAGGTATATACAATTAATATTATCTATTAAAATTTGATAGGTAGTATATTGCAAATAGTGTAAAACAACACTCGACATCTCATCAAAACAATATAAAATACATTTTGTTATATTCCACAATCTGAGAGATGGCCATCGAGTGAAACTGTTGCCTGTGTGAGAACTTGCTAGAGATACGGGCTTGGCCACATTTTTAACCCGAGAGAAGTCGCGTGTGGTCTTTTAGACCGACTTTTTTTTTTACAGTTGGTATTTGTACAGCGCGCACGCGTGGCTTGTCTAGTTCCACCTACCTTCCCAAAATAGATTTGTGAAGCCAGTGTGCAATACGCGATTCATTGTTCTGCAGAACTTCATCTAAGATAAGAGGTCCTGTTCGGTTGCTTGGTCTTTTCGACCGCTGCGCGACTACTAAGGGAAGCAAAAATATGCATACTCAACCACTATTATGAGACATGTATTTTGTTATTGTAGGTTGATTATTCTTCAACATTCAGTGTTGGCATAATATTACTGTCTTGGTTTACTAATAATTCGAACACAGGGTGTTTCAAAACATATTTTTATACATTTTTGTAGGTTGCATCATTCTGTGTTTGATTGATTATTTATTGATAATTGATTGATAATTGATTAAAATAACCATGTATGCTGTCACATATATGATAAATTATCTTGTATTGGTAATCAAAACGTCATCCTAACGTTATTAGCCCATAATAAATAACGCGGTCTAAAGACCGCGTGCGACTACTAACGTTACAAACAGGGGCGCGACTACTCTCGGGTTAAGTAAAATTCTATACATTAATGAGTATCAAGCAAATGTAGAAAATTAACAAAATTATAAAACTTTATACAACTTTGCTTGAAATCCGTGAGTAGTATCAAGCAAAGTTATATATTTTTTGTTTTACCAACTCAGAGTACAACTTTGCTTGAAATCCTATCCAAGTATTAATGAGAACTTTGCTTAATACTTATTAATAGGATTTTACTTTAAAATGCATCTTTGAGTAGGTTTAACATCACTCATGGCCAAGCCCATACCTCCTGCAAGTTCTCACACATGCAACAGTTAGATTGTGGAATGTAACAAAATGTACTATATAATTATTGTTCTGATGAGATATTGAGTGTTATTTTACATTAGGGTTTTATTGCAATATACTTTTCTATAAGAACAATATTACATTTAATGTATTATTGTACTTTATTGTATTGGGATACTATATTAAGTCATATCTTTTAATTTTACAGTCTATGCAGCACCAAATTGCACAAGCTGCCATTCAAATCGAATGTGCACGCTTGTTAGTTTACAATGCGGCACGATTGCAAGAAGCAGGTCTACCATTTGTCAAGGAGGCTGCAATGGCAAAATACTTTGCATCAGGTGAGTGTCATCCATTTTATAAAGTAATACAAATTAGAAAAAGAAAAACAATGGGTTCAGGAAACTTTAAATCACCTGCAACATGTTACTTTCAATGTTGTTTTGTGTTTCTGCTAGTGGTATCTATTGTTTCCCAACCTGCGTAAAGCTTTTTTCTAGCTCAACTTTACTACTGGATCACTATTTGGCTCCATTTCTCCTAATGTGTTTGCAGCAGCAAATCAAACTCCAAAATATTAGATTTTGCAGGAATAATGTTTGAAAAGGTTGGCTCGAAAGTGTTTGTTGACATTTTAATGTTAGTAGTATGGAATTGAATTAAGTATCACCATTTTCTGCTCTTTAGCAGTTGCACTATTATTATTATTATTATTATTATTATTATTATTATTATTATTAATATTATTATTATTATTACTATAAGTATTTCTCCAGCACAACTTCCAGATTTACTGCAAAGCTATAATGCAAGTGTCAAAATATGGTGAACGTAACATTCTGTCTTTTTTTGCTATTTGCTTTACTGTTATTTTTTGCGTTGTGTACTAATTACAGAAAAATAAAACAATAATTAATAGTAAATAAATAAATAAGCAACCTAATAAATCAATCTATTACAGAAATGGCTGGTGTGGTAACATCAAAGTGCATAGACTGGATGGGTGGAGTTGGCTTCACTAAGGACTTTCCTCAGGAGAAATTCTTCCGAGATTCAAAGATTGGAACAATCTACGAAGGAACAAGCAACATTCAACTCACCACTGTTGCAAAATACATTGAAAAAGAATATTCTTCGTAACCATTTTATAAGTGTTCCAAGATCAATTAATACTGATTTTTTAATATCAAACTTGCAAAACTACGGGCAGTGGCGTAACTACGAGGGCGGAGGAGGGGCGACCGCCCCCCCAGATTTGGTCAGAGGGGGGGCTACAAGTTTTAGTTAGTATTGGGTATTAATTGAGATATTATATAAATATTATATATTTTTCTTATTTGGCAATTTTTCATTCATCTATTTACTATTACAAGGTTTTAGTCATAAAAAACTTGTCAAAATACTCCAATCACTCATAGAATGAAAAATAATTCCGGGGCTGTGCGCCCCGGACCCGCATCACAACTGAAGGGCTACCCCCAGATCCCCCATTGTTCCATTTCGTGTACTTTACCCAGGGAAGAGTGTATACCCATATATTATTTTGGGATAACACCACTGACTGAACCCACATACCCCTTCACCAGTTGTGCTGACCACTGATCTTTGGAGGTTAAAAAAACAAAAACAATGACTAGTTACGCCACTGACTACGGGTATCGATTTAAGTTCTTTATGTTATTGAAATATGCTGTCTCATACCTAAAGTAGCTAATAGCAAACAATACATGTTAGCATGTTGGAAATAATGTGTTGATGAAACTTAGCAAAATTTTGCTAAGTTTTTCCTAATACAAATGAAGAAATACAAATATTGCCAAATTTTAATTTGCATAATACTATGAGACACGCATTTGTATTATTTTATTCATTACTTTAACTACAGTATTTTTCATTCCAAGACATTTTGTATTATTTTATTCATTATTTTAACTACAGTATTTTTCATTCAAAGACAATGCAGAAGCAGCTGTTATACAACTGTAACTTTGATTTCATTCAAGTTTTTCTCTTGTTTTAATCTCGATTCTAGCAATGTGTGTATAGATTATTATTCAAAATGTAGGCCTACCATACAAAATTAAAATAAATTAACACTAATAACAAATTAATAAAAATAAACACAGTGAGTAATGATAAACAATTAGACAAACTATTGACGGATATGTCCTAATTTTCCAATACATTGGAATCAGTACTATTGGCTCACTGAATGATCAGAACACTAACCAAAAATTATGTAGCTATATTATAAAGAAGGTGGGCATACAGAAATCTAAGTGTTTGTCATTAACTTTATATATTTTTATTTTTATACCATTATAAACACACCAATTGATTTAACATAAAATTTAAGTTGTGAAAGAATAGGTATAACTAAATTTGATCGACATTAAACATAATAAATAAATACTTATTAGTTATTTTATATATTATTTCATAATGAGAGTTTTTCTTGAATGTTCAAAAACAAAGTGTGCAAAGCAAATAGGTTGCCTCACTAGAATTATGGATGTGGAGCCTCTCTTCAAAAATTATGTTGGAATTCAAAGGTAATACATAAACTCTAACTGACAGACCAGGAAAACTGACACTATATTTACAATAACAAAACCTATAGTACTATTATTAAGTATTAACCATATTCCCATATTGCATTGCACTTAAAAAGGTTAATGAGGCAAGGAGTGCCGTAGTACTATAGTATCAAAAAAATTATGTTGGATGAAGTATGTGATACATACCATCCATGTGCAGTATGGATGTGCCAAATAATGTTGTAAATTGTAATGTTATGATGTCCCATGAAATTAGATTCAACTATAAATGTGAAATATTGTAAAATTGGTTTCAAAGCTTAGTTTATTTTCTGGTACTATTGGCAGGTTTGAGCGTAAACAACCAATTTCATTTTTGCTTATTAATGCTAAAATGTAGAAATAAGTTAATATTGTCTAAAAATATCTTTCATAAGCATTTTTAAAGTAAATAACTGATACTAGATGGGTGTGTTTTTGGTTTATAAAACAGAAATAACACTAGGAAATGAGAAATGGTAATAACTCCAAATTCACCCTAATTTGTTAAATAAAACCACATTTTGCCATTGCTTTAAAAACGACAGTTAATTCTATTCTTAGTCACTTTTCACTATAAACTTCCCGATACAAACAAGCTAAAAAGAAAACAATACTTGCACTTTAAATAAAAAATTGATTCTCTTCTGATTTAATAGTGCTATTGTGTTTCCACTTTTTTATACGGCTGCAGGAGCATGTCAGCGAGAAAAAACTGTGGTGACACAATGTGCACATATTGCAATTTCCTATGGATTTTAAGTAATATGATTGATTCATTATATCACTGTTTTGCAATGCAAGAAATGCAAAAATACAATAAAAACATAATATAACAATTCACTTTTTACAATTTCCAAAACGCAATTTAGGAAAAAATAAAATCCATTTAAACACACGTCTACCTGAGTGAACTCATTCTTGTTTGTAGCAAAGCTAACCTATTGCTCATCCAACTTGCCTAGGTGACAATTTATAAATTATAATGTTAGTAGCTTAATACAGTAGGTAGGTAGTATGTTGTTTCATTGTTGTGACATTTATTTGTGCAGGAAATTAGATTTTTAAAAATTGAATTGCATGTATTTGGTATTTTTTTAATGTGATTTATTAATAAAGTACGTATTGTAGTAACTATTATGAACATCTTCTATGATCAATGAACATTCAGTATGAGCACAAGATATCTGTAATCATTTATTTCAATTAAACCTTTCTACCAGTTTTGCTAAAATTTAGAAAGTTTAAAATAAGATGCATAAACTAACAACCTAGGACATTTTGGCGGGAGGGGGGGGGGGAGGTACTTAAACATTCATTCAGAAGCCATACCTTCTCTGAAACCATTTTCTGACTTGAATAATAATTTCAAATTTGCTCACTTTCAATTAAGGCAAGGGTCGCTTAGCAAAATTGTTCTTCATTTTTATCAAATTATGTTTCGAATGTTGCACATGGCAGTGCCTAAGGTGCACCAAATCTCCACGATCAAGGTTTCACAAAACTCTTTTGGTATTTTCACTAGATAGGCCTTGCAATCTTTTCTTGTTCTTTTTAAGATCTGTGTTTCTATTTTTATACATTTCAAATGATGTTCGTGTAAAAGTAAAGAATAAATTTATTTCATTTGAGAGTTAGGTGAAATTTCACTTTGTTTTAACTTTTAAAACTTAAGTCAACAACAAAATCCAGTGCAGAATGAAACA
Source organism: Sweltsa coloradensis (assembly GCA_024449915.1). NCBI lineage: Eukaryota > Metazoa > Arthropoda > Insecta > Plecoptera > Chloroperlidae > Sweltsa > Sweltsa coloradensis. The sequence goes on from JAMZAV010001911.1 coordinate 148,579, forward strand.
TAATTTGATCCTACAAACCTGAAAGAAATTTAAAACTGTAATATTTGTATTAGGCAATTAATTTAGACCAATTTTGTTTAAGGTACGCATGGTATACTGAACCTATACTACGAGTAATGTGTTTCATTATGGTCTCACGGTTTACTTGCAATTAAAATAACTATAGCACCAATTTTGTCGTTTTCCTAGGACTTATAATATCAACTCTATGCAAATGTTCCCGGGTACTCAGCACATGGCTCGCTCACTCGTCTAACGGCCATGGAGTGCTCTTACCTATTTTATTTAGTGCAGAAATTAATTTAAGATGTTGAATGAGCTCGAGCAAACTAGGCTTTGATGCAGAATGCAGAGGTCTAGTCTGGATCACTTGGAAGCTACCATATATTGTTATATCATTTTTCCACATAATGCTTACTTTTTTAGAAACTGACCATAAATATGCCAGCAAGTAGGTAGTTGTAATAATTTCCCAAGCTTCAATAGTAGTATTTGAAATGTGTTCTGTTCCCACTATGCACTCATTCTTCGAGGAAAAAATTCAAAATCTTTTTTTTAGTTGGTTGAAAACTGGAGGTCGAAAAGTGATCCAACTTATGTGAAATTAGCTTGATTTGCTGATGAAGCAAATTTGTAAATGGACATTTAACATTGTTAAAAAAGTTGGCCCGAACTCAAATCACTATAATCACGATAAGCAGCAGAAATGATGTTTAAACTTTTAAGGGAGGACTGAGGTGTTCCATTCATGTTTTCAAAAGAAATAAAGTTGGTGTTTGGAAACAAAGAAAAATAGTGCGAGAAAATCAATTTAACTCGTCCTTGAATGGAAAACCAGGACCAGAGTGCAGTGTCTCTCGGGGCAGGACTGTTTTGTGGGACTAATAGTCAAGTGGATAGAAACCATACATCTTATAGATTTTGAGATTGATATTTTCAAAATTGGGTCCTTTCCAAGCCTAAATGATTCAAGAAAGAATTTATTTGATTTAGTAGGTAGGAGTAGAAGTTACTACTACCTACTAAAATATAAAAAAAAGTGTAATAAAGCCAGCAGCTCTGAGCAGTACATGTGGGGTATGCACGAGTAGGATTATGCTCGAGTGCTGAATTAATGACTTATGAGCACCATATCATAGAGCGTACAATGTTGTGTCTCGCACAACAAATATTTCATAATACATATAATGTTCAAACTTTACGTTGAAGATATTTTGAAGATGAATTCTACACAGATGGCGTACATTAGGTGCTTTTTATTTTATAATAATTTCCCCTAAAGAAATAAACAATATCATTTAAGTGTCCAAAAAAAAGTTTAAATTCAAATAGTACTTGCACCGCGCATTTCAGACAATCGGACACTTAAACTTGAGTTTGTTACTCCAAATGAGCAATAAAGAAAAAGTGTACTTTAGCCCTTTTTGATTTATCAATGACAGGATAGGCTAAATATTCACACTATTATCATTAATTGCTTGAATGAAAAAAAAAATAGTTTTACATTTGCCCTGCATTGTATTATAAAATAATATACAAGCAACCTGAGAAAAGACTTTTGGAGAAGGTCGGGCAGATCAGTGGTGTTAATATTTTGTTTTCCTACATTTAGCTACATATACATCAAAAATCAAAATAATGGAGCAACCCGATATTGCTCTGCTCCACTTTTAAAGAACACTTCAGAGGTTCCAATGCTTATAAAGAACAGTACGAAGCAACCCTATCGCTCTGGACATATTTGGAGACCACACCCTTTGTAGATAGATATAGGTGAACATACACTTAATAGTTTGGCTGGAATAGCAAGCATTGGAGCCTGTGGATTCAGCTGTACAAGACTAAAATAGATGATGATGATGATGATATAATTCAACTAGACCTACTCCATTGTCAAAGCAAGACATGAGATGATAAACGGCCTGCTAGCATTGTTCATTTGAATCAGAAAGATCAAAATTGCAAATTGGTTACTATATAATATAGTAACTAAATACTAAATAGGGGAGCTTAAAAAATGTAGGCTGAATGTTAATGCTTTATGAAAAGTATGGTTTTATTCCACTAAAGTTAGTTACATGTATGCCTAGTAGTCGAAGTAGGCTACCAAGTGAAATTGTAAATATCGTAATATGTGGCCTTACCAAACATTTTTGTCATATGCAATACAATACACAAAGGCTATGCATTCTGACATCTACAATGCAGTCCTACAATCTTGAAAACAGTACTATAAGTACAGTTACTGTACAATTTAGTTCGACAATATTTCAACAATTTTGGAATACTCTTTAACAAGACTCGTAGCTGTAGGTCGATTTTGTGGTTCTCTGTCTCTACAACTTTCATGTAATGAAACTACATGGTATTGAATTAAAAGGTTTGTCTTTACAGCATCTCCAAGGAAATGATTACACACAGCAGCACTTTTCCAGATATCAGTCTTCTCATCGTACCCTAGCATTTGTGTATTATCATAAGGTTCCTCAGAATGCCAAAGTTGCTCGGGAGCAACAAATGTACCAGTTATCTGAGCATGGCCACATTTAATGATGAAATTATTTTCTTTATTCACCTCTGGTAAAGCATCAAGGTCATTAAGTACAAGAGTAAAGTTATCTGTTACTAGCAGTTGACTTAGCAGTTTCTCCAGATCATTTGAGTCACAAAATACTCTAGTACCAGCAGGGCTATTGTGCATGAATTCTAATATGTGAGCATAATTCAAACAAAGCTCAAGCCTCTTCTGTAAGTTCAAACTTATATTTTGTTTAGAGGAAATTGTAGTTGTAATGTTTACAGCATTGCCATACTCATGGTAATCTGTCAGAATTACTCTCTCTTCCTCACAATAACCTATCAATTGCACGACAAAAGGATTTGGACTGAACAGTTTCAGCATGTTGAGTCCATATTGAAAATCATCCAAGTATTGTTGGTTATTAAGAACAGAATAAGCGATGTTAATATCATTCCACTGCGCGCGATACACTGCCTTAACAGCTCCGACACCAACTAGTTCATGTATGGTAACAAAGGGTAGATCTGAGCAGTTTAGCCATGGATGACACCCAAACAACCCGGTTACATGAAAGTGGTATAGAGGGCAGTGGTGGTCAACATGGCTGCTCAACCACCAAGGAAACCGCCTGCAAGTTTGTGGTACATGTTGGGCATTGCAGCGAGTAAGAGCAGGCCTTCTGCTAACACAGCTGTTCATGTCTTGTAAAAAGTATACCGGCAAGTCCATTATTAAAATAAATATAGAACATATTTTTAACATTTCAATGCACATTTGTTTAGAGCATAAAAGCATAATGTAAACACAATTCAAAATACAATTACGGTATTACCGTATTATAAAATGTATTAGTGTATTATTATTATTAATTTAAAAGCTATCTGCTAGTTCTACATTTACCAAGATTCCATACATGGTCTAATCTACTTTAGGACGGTCATGAGGAAGTTTAAATCCAACCATATCAGCAGTTTCTTTTACAGACCGTTCCCCTTTACCATGATAATGAGATTGGATCTCTTTAAATTTCCTCTGACTTTCCAGATAAGTCAGGTATGACTGACCAAGAAATTTCATTTCCTCCCGAGCTTTACATAACTGTTGGTCGGTTTCTTTATACCTACGGTATTGTAAAAATATGTATCTCATCAGTAGAGAATCGTTGAGTTTCTTTTCAGAACTTAAGAACCGTACCTCAGAAATTAATTTGCGAAGTGTGTTCATTGCACAAGCTTGGTCAATCTGTTATTGAAAGTGAAGAAATAGGAAGTTTTGATATAAACTCCGTGTCGTCGGTGCTGTAGTTAGGCTCGTTGTGAAGAGTCCAGAGATCCTGTGCAATCAAATTCAGTTTTGTTTCAGGAAAAAAATGAATAGCAGAGTCATTGAAAATATCTGTGAACTTAAACGCATTGGAAATTGCAATTTCTTCTGTATAGTGATTAATATTTAGGATATAATAGGCAGTACTATTCAAGATGCGTTTTGGCAAAGATTCTACTATTTTAGAAAAGCTGTTACCAAGGATTATACAATCTTTCAGTCTTGAACCCCAATTTGACCAAAGAAAGTTATTGGTAAGCTGCTTGCTACAATGAGGCAAGAAGACTAAGGTAGGCTTACTACAAGCACGTTTTCCTTCTTCGTTTTCTTCAATCAATGTACAACCAAATTCAGTTATCAAATCACATTCGAGTTTATAGAATATGGGGTCATAGACAAATACTTGTGTATTAAAGTACTCCTTTAATGCAAGCAATAATCCAAACTGATAACGAGGACCGACGGAATCAGCAAAGTGCCCCAAACCATAACAAAGTATCTCTTTTATAATGGGGCGACCAATTAAGTCAAACCCCTTCTCAAATCCAGCGAGTATAGATGAGTAGAATTCTGATGATGAGATCTCTCCTTGTGCGAGTTTAATCCTTCGTACAGCAGTTTCTTTATTGACTACACAAATATTTGAGCTAAGTTCCAAACCTGCTTTTAAGTTTGATTTTTGGGACTTGGCTTTGTTTCTTTTCTTGGAAGTTACAAACTTAAATTCATCATCTGGCATAACTGAAACAAAAGAACACCAACCATTGACAATTAGTTTTTTAAAAGCTGTACCTTTACGCTACCAATGTATCAATATATTGTATAGGCCTACAAAGAATTCACCATTAATGGAAATGTGAGCTGAAAGTTTTGCACATCTTTATGGCAGGATAATGAACATAGCGGATTTACCCGATTGCAAGCCTATCTTTTTTGACACATTTTTGCAATTCAAAATGGTGCCTTGGCTTGGAATCAATGGCAAACTTATGAGTATTTAAATGCTACACTTTTTGTTTGATGAACTTTTAGTCAGGGGTCGGCTTGCAATCGTGCAAATACAGTAGGCCTTACAAACTTCCAAACATTAATTAAACATTGAACTTAACTTGAACATTCTAATTAGTATAGAGTTTTCATTTACAGTAGGCCTTCTGTGATGGCTTTTGGAACACTCAATTAAGTTTAGTTATTGTTTTTACTTTTTATACTTCTTGTTCCAAGTAGCCCCCAGCGTTTCGAACATGTTTAAAGATAGATTAGAAAAATTCTATATTCCATTTGATTATAGGGCCAAGTGGGTGGTGGTAAACGAGTTCAATTAAAAAAAAGAAAAATATAATTTTAAATTACTCTGTAAATCTTGTTGCAAAGCAAAATAAGCTCTACGGCATAGCCTAAAGGCATTTCATTGCACCATTCACTAAAGCCCGCAATTGTTGCTACATAATGTCGACTGACCATTATAGCAAGATGCGTACAAGAATTGGCACACAAGCAAGATTAACCCAAGAGTAGTCATGCACCTCTTTGTAACCTTTAAAATAGGCGTGCCAGGCGCGGTTTTACGGGGCGGCCCGGGGCTTCTTTGATAATTATTTCCAAATTATATTAATAATTTTAAATACGTCTCGTAGTCTATTCCATCAGATCATCCATGTCATGCAACCCTCGAAAAATCCTCTCGCCACTGACAAGTTACAATTTAAGTCTCCCGGCGAGTTGTCATATTCAATCCCTTGTCTCAATACAACACTGGTAAATCTGGCAATTCAATTCAAATCAACACTTTTATTTTTAATTTTTTCCCAAAAATCCAGTAGCGGCAGTTCTTGTGGAACCGAGAAAAACTGAAATTAACAATACTATAATATGCACTTTTATTTTAAAGCTGTTTAAGGTTATCCAATGTATTATATTATCCAATTTATTTATGCATCTATTGACACGTGTCATGGGCATCCGCTTTCAAATGTCATTATTCTGCTGCCTTTTATATATCGGCAAAGAAAAACCAACGTGGTTTGGTGGAAGACAAAAAACACACTAAAAAATTTCACTGCAGGGCAAAAGCCCCGCACTGCCCGGTTGAGTATAAACAAAATCTTAATTTTCTAAACCAACCGTTGAAAGAATTTCTGAGCTTTTAGACACATTTTTCTTGTTTGTGAGATCAAAATTGAAATTAAAACAATGAATTTAATAATATGTTGTGCCCAGTAAATATACCCATAAATAACCCCCTCGAAATATCCTAAATTTCCGTAGTCAAAAATACACCTTCGAAAAAATAAAAAAATGCCCTGCGGGGCAATTTTGTGGACGTTTCCCCCAGCTCCCCACCTTCCTGGATGTTATAGCATTTATAGTTGGGCCGCCCCAAGTTTTTGGGTCTAGAACCGCGCCCGAGGTGTGCGCTGTCTTTTTGACCGCATGGGCCAAAATACTACATAAACTTTACATGTTTTTTAATAGCGTACAAGGCAATTAGACTATTAGGCCTATACTGTGTAATTATACTGATATTGATATCTGATTAGACGAGGGAGCGGAGCAACTGAGGATACAAGTCAACTCAAACGGCGCTTATTCTGCGATTCTGTGTGTGTACGCCGAAAATCAGCCGAATCGCTGAACAGATTGCGCTGAAATTTTAAACAGACATCCGGTAAGAGTTAACTGAGAACTGCTTACAAAATCAGCTAGATCCATTGCGATTTAAAAATACAAGAAATAATAACTTAAAAAATAGGATGATAATGTGTAGGAATTATTTTAACGACAATGGTTTTGTTTTTGAAAAAAATACTTTTTGTTTGTTACCTATTTGTCAGGCTGTGAAAATGCAGTGCCCAAGGTGTATCAAATCTTGAATGCTCAAGGTACTCCCAAATTCCGTTTGGAGATTGTATTGAGTAAACCTTGCAATCTTTACACGTATTTTGTACTGGCTATATTTTTCATAGTATTGTCACAGATGAATGATAGACTACAGCTACACTGTGTTATATGCATTTCAAAACATGTTTAATAATTTTTAAAATACAATCCAGAAATTACAAAAATTTTCCCGAGCAGGGGATTGAACCCAGATGTCCCACATTCAGGCATAAGGGCGCCTTTGCCAACTAGAATAGGAAAACGCCAAAGTTGTTGTTACATGACGTAAGCGAGTCATGTGTTGAGAACCCGGGAACATTTGCATTTGAGTTTGAAAATAATTACTATATTGGTATAAAATAAATAAACTGTAAATAAACATAGGCCTACATATAGTATTGTAAAAAGCCACACTGAGTGGCTATGATAGGCTAGGGAGGCCTTAGGTAGGGGAAAGAAAGGAAATGTTACCGGGTACTCAACACATGGCTCACTCACTCATCTAACAACGACTTTGACATTCTTAAACCAACTTAATTTACCAATAAGAAAGTGGAAAAGTAGAGAAATATTATGAAATTTGCGTTATTATACACATAAGCTAAAATTATTAGTAGGCCTACAAAACATGCAGTAAAACCTATGCTGCATGTTGCTGAATAAAAAATTATAACAAATTACAATACATGGATACCCTATATAAGTAATTTCGTTAGTACTGGTAGTTACATTGTGGTCTAAATGACCGAGCAACTGGACGGGAGGGGACAATGTTTTTGATGATGTTGAGGGTTCACACTGTGTAGGCCTACCGGTATAGTACTGCACGTTTACTTCACAAAGCTATTTTGGGAAGGTAGATGAAGGTAGAGTAGGGTCTACTTGCACATGGGTAGGCTACTGTAAGAAGCCAGAAAAAAGTAGGTCAAAATTGACCGATGCATCAATATCAAATTAATAAAAGTACCAAGGTACATAGAACCTATCAACACACCCAGCACCATGCTAGATGATTGTTGCCTTAAATGTAAAATACAGGCTTAAGTCGATTTAAAAAATAATAATAATTTTTAAAGGGCCTCTAGACCTAGCCTAGAAATTGTTAGTATGAAGAACCTGATTGAAAGTTTACTAGGAAAACGCCAAAGTCGTAAGACGAGTGAGTGAGCCATGTATTGAGTACGTACCCGGTACCTAGGAACATTCCCTTTCCTCTCCCTACCTAAGGCTAGATCCAGCATGGTTCTTTCCTCCCTAGCCTATCATTGGCTAGAGTGGTGCATTATGGCCTTACAGTTGACGTGCCCGTACACCAACTACACTCAAAACCCTATCGTTTATCAACTAAGTTCAGTTCAGTTTATTTTCAGTTCAGTTCATAATTTTATTCGAATGTTTATGTACAAAGTTTCACATTTACAATCATGTTATTATTACAGTCTAAGTAGAAAAAAACAGCAAAGCCCACAAAGTTTAAAATTAAACTTCAGTGTGGCTTGTGGCAAATATTCCCGGGTACTCAACACATGACTCGCTCACTGTCACTCGTCATAACGTCTTTGGCGTTTTCCTAGTCTAGTTGGCTAAGGCACCTTTATACCCGAAATATGGGAGACCCGGGTTCAAACAACGGTCAAGATAGATTTTGTAATTTCTTGATTATACTAAAAAATTATAGAGCATGTTTAGAATTGCATATACAGTAGGCCTACTATGGAAAACATAGCCAGTACAAAATACGTGTAAAGATTACAAGGGTTCAATCTCCCAGCGGAATGTTGGGAAGCCTTCAGCGTGCAAGATTCGGCACACCATGGTCACCAACTGACATTCTAAAAATGACACGATAAAATATTTTTTCAAGAACAAAACCAATGCTGTTAAATTACATCCCACACATTTTAGCCTATAATTTCAATTTATTAGACAAGTGAGCGCAGCGAAACGAAGTCTATAACGCTACTCGATTGGGTTTCGTCGTGACTAATGTGTCTGTTAAATGTTTGTCTGTCCGGTCCCAAACGGCCGAACGACCAAACAGATTGAGCTGAAATTTTAAACAGACATCCGTGACCAGCGAACTGAGAACTGCTTACAAAATGAGAAAAATTCGTTGCGATTTCAACCTCACAAATAATAAATTGAAAAATATGCTTGAAATGTGTACATTTCATTTTAACAAAAATGCTTTTAAAGTCGATCGATGGTAACTGCGCATGTGATAGATATCCTTCAGATTCCAGGTACTGCAAGATGAGATTGAGCTTGTGAGTACATGGCAAAAATCTTTTTGGGCCTAACGGTACTAGTTTTTTATTTATTGGGTTTTGAAATGCGCTGGAATTCCCTATCTTATGTATTGTAGCTGAACAAAAACCTACACTTTCAATCGCATATCGTTGCGTAACATCGTGACCCGTAAAGGAATATTAACAAATTTACTTGCAAAATGTAGATAATTTCACGACTAACATTATTTGCTTTTGAAAATTTGGTCAAACGGGGTTTGTTTTCAAGATATTTGAGATGTTTGGTCAAACTTCAACTCGTACGGCCGAACGATTACAAGAATTACGGTAACAGCCGTGACGTCGCATGCTGTAGTCTGCTGTCGTCTGTCGATGACGAGAGACAGGGGTGGGTGTGGCCTAAACCCTTCAATGCCTATACTGCTCGCGGCTCTGCATTCATATCAATATTTAGTTATCTGCTACTGTAATTTGTCTACCAAATAGATTAGACGGTAGACTAGTAGACGGTTATGTGAACGTACTTATTGTTCATTTATTTATATTTATATTTTATTTGTTTATATTATTTATTTATTCCATTTCATCTATAAATCTACGAGCGTGCACGGGAGATTGCAAGACTTGCTTGGGGCCTTGGTACATTTGCTAAATTAGTCCTAGATGAGACCACTTTCAAATCCACCTGTTCTTACCAAGAGATTACCAACAGAGGCTGTGGCAGATATATACATAAAATATATAAAAAAAAGAAAAGAGTAACTTCTACGAAAAGATTATAAGAATTAAATCTATCACAGATCAAGATATAAATTATTATTATTTCCGGAAAAACAAAAGGAAAAAAAAACGCACAGGCCAGGTCTCGAACCGGGTACCTCTTGCTCTTGCATGCTACGCGAACACACTGCGTTCATGCCACTCGAGTACACGGCTTTGGGGAGGCTCAGATGAGTACTCCTGCAGACCGACGTGGGAGGTTTGAGGAACGCTGAGAAGAAAAGAGCGTAATAGTTTTTGTTTGTAATGCGGGCGCTGTTTAGACTTGCAAATCCATCAGCCAATGTTTCTTTATCGTAATACACAGCCATATTCTGCAGATGTACGCAACTACTATTTTTTTTTTATATAATATAAGTTCGAGGTGAACGCTCGTAGCTTGCTATACCTTTGGGACATTCAGTACTGCCATCATAACAAACCAGTGCTATGTTGCCATGTCAACATGTGGTTGTTTGCTACAAGAGAGGTGTAATTAAAATCTTCATTTGTGGTTTTGATTATCTTAATGTCGATGAAGAACATAGAGAGAATTTATGTTCGTTTTGCATTTCTTCACCATTTCTTCCTCAAGTGCAACAAATATTTATACATCGATTATTGTATAATATTTAGTTTTATGATTGTACCTAGCATGATATACTACTGGAGTCAAAATACTACACGCGCATTTAGAACGGAACAATATTATTATTTACCTTGTATTATAAAATACATAAATTGATGAAGTTGTGTTGAATACCGTTTTAAATAATACTAGATGATAATAATATAGATCAAGTATTATTTTAAGTTTATTTAATGTTACCGGTAAATAAATTGTTGTTTTGATAGGGTAGTTCACTCCATCAATCGACTTTAATCTTGAAGAAGTCATTTTTATTGAATAATTTTTGGCAGGCTGTAATAACATGCATAGCAGTGACCAAGGTTCCCCTAAATTCCACTGGGACAATGAATAACTGGCTATGTTTTCCGTAGTATTGTCACGATTGATGTAGACTAAACTGCGTTATGCATTTCAAAACATGTTTAATATTTTTAACTACAAAATCTTTTCCGACCAGGGGATTGAACCCAGGTCTCCCACATTCCGGGTATAAGGGCGCCTTAGCAACTAGACTAGGGAAAACGCCAAAGTCGTTGAAAGACGAATGAGTGAGCCATGTGTTGAATACCCGGTATCATTCCCCATACTGGGCTAGATCCAGCCTTAGGTATATGGGAGGAAAGGGGATGTTCCCGGGTACTCAACACATGGCTCACTAACTCGTCTAACAACGACTTTGGCGTTTCCCTAGTTATGTCTTGAAGGTTTAAATCCAACTGATTTTGCTTAAAATGTTTACTGCATACAATAGACTTGTACCGGATGTCTGTTTAAAATTTCAGCTCAATCTGTTTAAGCTGGTCGCTTTAGCTTTAGACCAACAACCTTCATAGTTATAGTGGTAACCTAATTTCCATCAATAATAATTCGAATTGCTGCCTGTCTATTCCACTAGGTACAGTTGGGTGTTTATTCACTAATTTATCTTCAGAACCGTTCAAAATTTCAAATATATTCGGTATGTTCTAGAACAGGTGTTTGCAGACAGATAAATGTCATCCTTACAGATGATCTAGGCCTATTGAATTACTGTAGGGGTCTATTCAGGTCCGGACAGTGCCCAAACAGTTAAGGCTAAACAAATGAACAAACCTTAGACAATGAGTTGGGGATTAGTAGCATTTTCAAACAGATCTAAGAGCCGTCTAATTCCATTTATTTTCTCCAAGAGTTTGTGCATAGGCTCCATTGACTTGCTAAGTTCTTCACACTTTACCATTAGCTGGTACATTGACTTAATATTGGAGTCCACAGCATCACATGTTTTACAAACAGCATCCCGATAAGTTTCCAGGCAGTCAACTGTTAAGGAAGATACACCATGTAACATTTCTGCCATGTTTCCTATGAGTGTATCAACAGAGGTGGCAATTCTTCTCACTTCTGCTTCAAGATCATTGAGGATATTTGGATCAAGTGATGGCAGTTGTGGCATAAGTGCTTGTCGGTAGAGGCATGGTGTGCCAACTCTTGTACCATCAAATGGAGGGGTATCTCTATTTTTTGAATCTGGACTAGACAACTTGAAACTTGTAGGTCTACTCTCCAAATCATGAGCCACAAACAGCACCAAGTCACCTTCTTGGGTTTCAACTGTCTCTTCCACATTATTTCCTAAACATTTTTTTAATGTGTCTTGGCTCTCTACGGTTTCACTTGCGCTTGAACCAGTGTACTTTTGCATACTATTAATTTTATCTGGTCTTTTACTATCACTGTCAGGAAGAGTTTCATCAAATGTAAGACTTTTCTGCTTTACTCTAAATTCAACATCTGATGACAAGTCATCTAGAACATGAGGCAAAGTTTGAGAGTCAATCTAAATTTTGGATGACGATGAAGTCATTTCATGGACTCAGTCTTTAAATGGATCAATAGATGTAGATATAATATGCTCCAATTTAAATGACAATATCCAATACATCCCCCAAAAACCTTACCGTGGCATCACCACCAATTTCTGCACTCCAAGCCATCCTGTAGAGCCTGTCCTACAACCATCTTGCCCAACACCTCTTTATATCTCTAGGCCTATCCGAAATAGGGAATTTGCATAATTTCCAGATATCGGTAAAAGTATCAGCAATATATAGATATTCGCCTAAAAATGATATAAACAATAATTTAGGCCTAAGGTTTTAAAAGTTGATCGTTCAATATCTATTGAGGGTCAAAGTTTGACATTGTCAACATTGTGTTTTTAATTATTATCAATTAAAATGCGGTTAAAGCTTACGTTGTGATATTACTAAATGTATAAAATAAAATATTAAGCATATAAGAACAAACTAGATGTCAAAATGAGCTTGTTCAGCCAAGATAATCTCCAAAAGCGAGTAACTTGATAGTATATCGTTACGTGATTGGTTGATTGTTATCATGAAGGCTGGTGACGTATGACCCGTTATTTCCCGCCAAAATATGTAGGAAACTTTCACTCTTATTTTATAAATGAAAATATTCTTAAAATCAAGAAAATAAGATATTTTTATGCAAAGGAAGGTGGCCTTAACCCAGTAGAACCATAAAATAATGTTATGCAAATTCCCTATTGTGAGTGGGGTGTCAGCTGTCAACCCTTTCCCCTTGCCATTGCTCTCCTGTATCCCTATTCTCCTGACCCCCCCCCCCCAAATAAGAATTTAAAGCTTCAGCCTTATCCTGGTCACTAACGTATCCTTTCCCCCTCCCCCTTAATTAAGCGAGTGAAGCGAGCGATTCCATTTGACTCTGCAAGAAAATATAGCCACTGTTTTTTTTTTTGTAGTATGTCTCGCCATAACGTTCGAACGGAGGTTCGGATCGAGTTGAAATTTGGACCACCCGCAAGCTTCGTTCTGGATTGAATGCCATTAGTTTTGTGGCAAAATTGTTCAAAAAGTTAAAAAGTTAGAACTTACATTAAAGTTAATCAAAAGTTTTTTTTTAAAACTAAACGGCGACAAAATCTGAGGTGGCCAAATCATTTACTATCCATCCGGTCACGAATATGTTAATTTTATATTGATCCGATAAGTATTGTAGATGGAAATTACATTTTAACAAAAGTAACGTTAGGTACCATGGCAACGAAAAGTCGCACGAAGCTAGAGCTTTTTTGGCTCATGATAGCGGTCGCACCAAGATTCAGATCAGGTTGAAATTTGGACCATCAACAAATTTCGATGTGGATTGAATGCCATTAGTTTTGTGGCAAAATCGTTCAAAAAGTTACAAAGTTACATTAAAGTTAATCAAAAGTTTTTTTTTCAAACTAAACTGCAACAAAATCTGAGGTGGCCAAATCATTTAGAATGTCCGTCCGGTCACGAATATGTTAATTTTATTTTGATCCGATAAGTAGTTAAGCGAGCGAAGCGAGCGTTTCCATTTGACTCTGCCGGAAAAATTAGTCACTGGTTTTGTTTTTTTTTTTTTGTTTTTTTTTTTTTTTTTTTTGTTTGTATGTCTCGCCATAACGTTCGAACGGAGGCTCGGATCGAGTTGAAATTTTGACCATCCGCAAGCTTCGTTCTCGATTGAATGCCATTAGTTTTGTGGCAAAATCGTTCAAAAAGTTAAAAAGTTACATTAAAGTTAATCAAAAGTTTTTTTTTTAAACTAAACGGCGACAAAATCTGAGATAGCCAAATCATTTAGAATGTCCGTCCGGTCACGAATATGTTAATTTTATTTTGATCCGATAAGTAGTGTAGATGGAAATTACATTATAACAAAAGTAACGTTGCCATGGCAACGAAAAGACGCGCGAAGTTTCTAATGCACTGCCACCTAGAAGTAATCAAAATAATTTCGAGGAAGCAGTCTATTATTTGTCAACAAAGAGTTTAAATAGTTAACCCAAGGAGTCAGGTCCTCTAGATGGCGGTGGATTTTATCCACAAAGTAAAGGATTACACACGGGTTTATATGCAAATACTTTGGCAATAATAAATAATTTTGGATACATGGCCCTGTGGACAGCGAACGTCGCAAATTTAAAATTTAAAAAAATGTGCAATGTGGGTCTAGCTATAGCACGTGCTCGCTTATCAACGCGTCCAACTGAGCGTTTCCTAGTGTAGATGGAAATTACATTTTAACAAAAGTAACGTACCATGGCAACGAAAAGTCGCACGAGGTTTCTGGCCACTATGCACTGCTACTAGAGGTGGTCGCGTGACTCACGACTTTTCTCGTGATTGTGCGTGAACGTGAATGCTTTGAATAGGTACCGTGAATTTGCGTGATAATGTTCCAGTCACGCGTGTATCGTGACACGCGTGACCGTGCGTGACACTAAATGCTCTAGCGCCGAACAGCCCTTCAAATCCGCGAGGCCAAGCCACCCTCCTCTTAGCTTGCCTTGAGTCGCACCCTGCTCTAAAATTCAGCCATGAATACGTGGACGAGAGAGTTATAAACCAACAATCTCTTGAATTTATTGTCTGCCAATCACTTGTATCCATCTCTAGTTATTTATTTGTTCACCACTCTCTCAAGAGGAGCAAGTGACGACAGGATGTCTGCCATATTCTGACAATGCGAACACAACCAGGTTGGTGGCGATCGGATTAGAAGGGTGCTCCTCAAAATACCAACAATTGAGTAATCGTGATTGCGCGTGAGTGCTTGAAAACGTCATTTGTCGTGCGTGAGCGAGTATAGCTACTTGAAAAATATTACGTGATCGTGCGTGAGTTAAATTAAAATTATGTCATTCGTGCGTGACTGTGCGTGATCAGAAAATGAGTTTACGTGACGTGAATGGAAAATTGATCACGCGACCACCTCTAACTGCTACCTAGAAGTAATCAAAATACTATCATAGAAGCAGTGTATTATTTGTTACCAAAGAGTTAAAATAGTTTTCCCAAGGAAATGATGTCAAGGTCGTCTAGATGGCGGTGGATTTTATCCACAAAGTAAAGGTTTACCCACGGGTTTACCCAAATACCTTGGAAATAATAAATAATATTGGAAACATGGCCCCGAGGACAGCGAACGTCGCAAATTTAAAATTAAAAAAAAATGTGCATCGTGGGTCTAGCTATAGCACGTGCTCGCTTATCAACGCGTCCAACTGAGCGTTACCTAGTTAATAGTAAGTAGTATTGCCACCCGTCGTTTTTGTGCCCTCAACCCCTCAAGTGATTGTACTCTTGTTCCGCCGTCCCTAATTTCCCCGTCCCCATCCATTGGCATTAACCTCATCATATAATTGTCCCTAACGTCAACATTAGCCCTATCAAGTATCTCATCCCCCACTCCTTAAAAGCTTTATCTTACCCCTTCTATACTTCCCATACACACTCCTACATTTTCTCTTCAACCATCTAATTCTTCTATTGTAGTTACCGGATCCCCATTTCCCCTTTTTGCCACATGTGGTACAAACTACAAACCTTTCCAAAAGAGCCCAAAATATATCCAGAAAACTTTCCCTCCCACGTCCCATTTATTCTCTTCCCCCCTTTCCTTCCGAGACCACTCCTCATACATTCTTCAGTTCTTATTCTTCTTGCAACCCTTGAACATCCGCCCTATCATACCGCCTCATCAAATTACCCCCTGTACCCCTATTCTATAGCTCTGACCGAATTAGATTTGTACGTTTTCGTCAGTAATCGATGGTTGTGGTTGGTAGAGGTCGAAAGGTATTATTCACATGGCAGTGCAGTTGGCCAAATGTGAACAAATGGATCGCAGTCAATTGTCACATCTTCAAAATGACAGAATGAAATAGATGTGTGTATTATTTCCAATCAGGGAGAAATGGGATTTAAATGGTATAATTTCATGAAAAAAGGAACCCACAAGACTTTTAGGAACTCTTGTACTTGGAGGGTCCCAACTGTTTAACATGTTTTTTTCCGAGTCAATTGTTGTTGTAGGTGCGGCTGCCGGCTGCCCACTTATGTAAGACTAGCTGGGGTCCAGGGGCGAAGCCCCGGTGGGGGTCGGGGGCGGTAGGGCCTTTAGGCCTACTACTAAAGGTAGGTTTTCTTTGAGCATAGCCTACTATTATTATTTGTTTGAGAAAGTTAATAATCTGGTTGTGTTTGCGTTGCGTGTAGGCTAGGGCTTATCTCCTACCATTTTTTCTAATCAAACATAAAACATAGGACTATTTGACTAACGAAAAAAATCACATTCCTTTCGACCTCGACCATCCATAATCGAATCGATAACCGTAAAAAACCTCCGGTATGAATCCAATTTGGTCGTAAAAACATAGGGCCTAACGTAAGAAAGTTGAAACCCTTGGAAACAGTGGTGTTGTTTACAATCACTTAACAAGTAGCCTAACGCAACGCATGTAACGTATGAAGAAGTTGTTCAATCTCAACTTTACCATAGGCTTACGTTAGGCCCTATGTACGTTATTTATTCTTAATTTAGCCAATCATAGCCCGTTTCCGAGCGTCTACCCTTGTAGTGTTGTTACCTTTGTGATTGTAAACACCACATTAACTTTACCGTATGTTACATTATTTTTTAACGTGTTGTTATGTGATTGTTAACGAGGCTTTATAGAATAGGCCTATACCTAGGCTAGGCGGTACTTCTTCGGTTCAGGGGCCCCAACTTGGTTTTCATGCTTATTTCATGCTTTTTAGAACCATTCAAAACTATTATTATACCTACAAAAACTTTAACGTTGCTGTAAACTGGTCTGTAAACCTCACCACGGCGCTTTGCCCCCCCCCCCCCCCTAACCTAGGCGTTTCCCAGCAAAAATTGTTTTGGTGCCCCTGAACCGAAGAAGTGCCGGCTAGGCCCAGGGCCCCAATTTGATCTCCACCTCCCTCCTTCTCGCCATGCGAAGTGTAGGCTAGGCCTTAGCCTAGGAACTAACAATGTCAAAAAATGTCAAATGTGTGTGTAAAATGTGTGTGTGAGTCCTGATTTTAGTCACAACAAACGAAGTGTGTAATAACTTTGGGTTTATGTAGGCCTAGGCCTAGCCCTAGTATCCATCCCTATCCTTAGGGCCTTATGTCCCTGGTGGTTTTGGCGGCACTCCTTCGGTTGGGGCGGTCCAACTATCAACACAACAACCAACAACAAAAATAACCTTCAAAACCTTTAACGTCGCAATTTCAAACGAAAGTCCTTTTGCGTTGAAAGTACTTTATATTTAAAATAGCGACATTAAAGGTATTGTCTAGACTGTGATTGTAGGTTGAGTATTTTAAGAAACGAGGAGTGGCGTGGCCTAAAGAGGCCTAGTTGGACCGCCCCAACCGAAGAAGTAACGTTTTGGCATTGCCAGTTTACACTGGCGAAAAAGGGACCTTATCTAATTACACTCAAAGAATCGAAATGTATTATCAGTTTTGTCTCATAGCGAATTAATGATCATAGATTGAGATAAAGAAAGAGAACAAACCTTGAGAGTACTAGACGTGTGCGGGTGTGCGGGTGTCTCGTCGATCAGCTGTTGCCATTGTTGTTGGACGCGCATGAACGCGTGGTGTACAATTATTTCACTTTTCGTTGGTATCACTACATGTCTCACTTTTCTGTTCTGTAATGATCGTTTTCTGGTTTTGTGCCCTCCACAAAAAAAAGTCCGGCACGCACTGTATCTCACATGCCGTGTCTTAACTGTCAGTTCATGTTGTGAATCAGCTGTTTATTTATCTTCACACAAGTTGGTGTCTTCAACCTTGTTCAACACAAACGCATTTGATTTATTTGAGAGTATTTTGCAGCTAAAAAGGTAAGAAAATTGAATAACTTGAACAAGAGCCTTGTTGCCTTTCCTAGGTCTATAAGACAAGCCAAGGGGACTGTGTCGAATGCCACAAATGGTTAAGGCCAGGCGTACTAGGCCCAGGCCCTATGTGTTTGTTTTTCATGCTTATTTCATGCTTTTTAGAATCTCGTCAATCTATTATTATACCTACAAAAACAAACGTTGCTTTGCTATAAACTGGTGTAGACCTAGACCTAGGTTAGGCCTACTACAAACCTCGCACCCCCCCCCCGCTCCCCCCTAATCTAACTGGGCCATAGGCTTTTCCCAGCAAATATTGTTTTGGGGCCCCTGAACCAAAGAAACCCAAAGCCTGAAGGTATACCTCGGAAAGCCGGCACTTCTTCGTTAGGCTTCGGGTTCCTAGCCTATAGCTAGGGAACTTCTTCGGTTCACGGGCCCCAAAAAAACAACAACTTGTTTTTGACGTGAAAAAAACTACGGTAAAAATGCCGTAGGCTATAGTGCCTTAAAAAACCATTAAAAACACAAATTTTGACTTAAAGTAGGCCTAGGCCTAGGTTAGGGGGGAGGGGCGTGAAGCTTTTTTGTTGTCGTGGTCAATTTGGCCCAACCGACATAATTACCAAAATCTACAAAACCTTTAACGTTTCTATTTTAAATATACTTCAACTGAGACTGGGGGTTTGAACCGTTCAAATTTTTTAAAAATTTGGTCAATTGACGGTCAAATGTAAAAAATCATAATTTTTTTTTATTAAATACGGTAAGTTAGTAGGCTCTATATTTTTTTAAATGGTTGTGAGTTTGTGACTAAAGCTTTTTTTTATTTAGAAAGCTTGTTAAAATGCATATTAAATGGCATATCGATTTCGATCAGCATCATCCGTCGATGCTGTCATCCCTCTCTTTCTCCGTTCAGCTTCAGCTTACCCAGAGCTATTATATTCTATTTGTCTATTAAATTCATAATATAACTACATAATAGTAATAATTAAAATAAAATATTACCTAATTAAGCCTAAACTTTTTTAATTGAAAAAGAAAGAAAGAAATGTTATTTGTTTACATAACAATTCAAATTCAAATAGTGAAGTTTAATAGGTAATTTTAATTTTTAAATGCAATATACACTTTATCATTTAAGTCAATTGACTGGTCAATTGCCAAAAGTAGTTGACCGGTCATTTGACAGGTCCAATTGACATTGTGCAACCCTACTTTCAACCGAACAGGAGTTTCGCCATAAATAGCAACGTTAAAAAGGTTTTGTAGCTAGGTATAATAATAGTTTACGCGACTGGCTACAAAGCATGAAAAACAAGTTGATGTTTTTTTTGGGCCCATGCACCGAAGATGTTCCGATGTAGGCTTAGGCGTACTAGGGTAGGGTAAGCTATATAGGCCTGTTCACCGCTCTCGTTTTAGGGTTACCAAGTTTGACCAGTTTTTCTAAGTGAGCAATAGGGCCTAGACCGCCAACTAGAAATGAAAATTTACCCTTCTGGTATTCTTTTTCGAAGCTATCTGAATCCAGATAATTGTCTAGGCCTACCATCTGCATGATATTATCTCCTTCGCTCATCCCTTTTCCGTAGGCCTTACCTGAGCCGTCTACTAGGTTCCGATTTGTTGACGACCCAACGTACATGTGATGTATCGACCTGGCGTTCAGGTTTATGTGATGATCGAAGTTCGAAATACCCAAGAGACTCAAATTAAATAGGGTTGGTGTTGTGTATGTTTAGTGTATGATGTTGTGTCATAGGTTTTGTGTAAGTATGAACTGTATGAGGCCCCTCCGTCTCATCAGTAAGAAAACTAACTGAGTGAGCAACTAGCTATATCGTTGTGGTTCCTGTATAAAGTCACAAAACTTATCCTAGCCTAAACTGAGTTCAAATTTATTGACGACGTGCCGTTAGACATTCAGTTCTTATCAGGCAATGCTAAAATTTAGCCCAGTTTCCTGTTACCATTGCCTGCTATTCTAAAGCTACTGTACCCAACTTTTTTTTTTTAAAATTGTTTTGTTTTAATAGATACTGGCACACAATGATGGAACACATGATGTGTGATTACATGGACAGGGGCACTCCGCAGAGCATATCTCCAGGCCTCACCCCTAGCCCTTCTGGAGACCAAGTTAATGCAGGACGTAAATGGTATCGAAAAGCCGCGCACAGGTAAGGTTTATTTACTAGGAAAACGCTCAGTTGGACGCGTTGATAAGCGAGCACGTGCTATACAATTTGTTGATGGTCCAAATTTCAACCTGATCTGAATCTTCGTGCAACCGCTATCATGAGCCAAAAAAGCTCCAGCTTTGTGCGATTTTTCGTTGCCATGGTAACGTTACTTTTGTTAAAATGTAATTTCCATCTACACTAGCCTACTTATCGGATCAAAATAAAATTAACATATTCGTGACTGGACAGACATTCTAAATGATTTGGCTACCTCAGATTTTGTCGTTGTTTAGTTTTAAAAAAAAAACTTTTGATTAACTTTAATGTAACTTTATAACTTTTTGAACGAAGGCATTCAATCCAGATCGAAGCTTGCGGATGGTCCAAATTTCAACTCGATCCGAACCTCCGTTCGACCGCTATCAAGAGCCAAAAAAGCTGCGCGACTTTCCGTTGCCATGGTAACGGTACATTGTTATAATGTAATTAATTTCCATCTACACTACTTATCGGATCAAAATAAAATTAACATATTCGTGACCAGATGGACATTCTAAATGTTTGGCCACCTCAGATTTTGTCGCCGTTAAGTTTGAAAAAAAAACTTTCGATTACCGTACCTAACTTTAATGTAATTTTTTAACTTTTTGAAAGATTTTGCCACAAAACTAATGGCATTCAATCCAGATCGAAGCTTGCGGATGGTCCAAATTTCAACTCGATCCGAACCTCCGTTCGACCGCTATCATGAGCCAAAAAAGCTGCGCGACTTTCCGTTGCCATGGTAATGGCACTTTGTTATTAAGCGAGCGTTTCCATTTGACTCTGCCGGAAAAATTAGTCACTGGTTTTGTTTTTGTTTGTTTAATGTTTTTTTTTTTTTTTTGTTTGTATGTCTCGTCATAACGTTCGAACGGAGGCTCGGATCGAGTTGAAATTTTCACCATCTGCAAGCTTCGTTCTCGATTGAATGCCATTAGTTTTGTGGCAAAATCGTTCAAAAAGTTTAAAAGTTAAATTAAAGTTAATCGAAAGTTTTTTTTCAAACTAAATGGCGACAAAATCTGAGATAGCCAAATCATTTAGAATGTCCGTCCGGTCACGAATATGTTAATTTTATTTTGATCCGATAAGTAGTGTAGATGGAAATTACATTATAACAAAAGTAACGTTGCCATGGCAACGAAAAGACGCTCGAAGTTTCTAATGCACTGCCACCTAGAAGTAATCAAAATACTTTCGAGGAAGCAGTCTATTATATTTTGTCAACAAAGAGTTTGAATAGTTTTCCCAAGGAGTCAAGGTCCTCTAGATGGCGGTGGATTTTATCCACAAAGTAAAGGGTTAGGCCTACATACGGGTTTTTACCCAAATACCTTGGCACAATAATAAATAATATTGGAAACATGGCCCTGTGGACAGCGAACGTCGCAAATTTTAAAATTTTAAAAAATGTGCAATGTGGGTGCAAAGCTATAGCACGGGCTCGCTTATCAACGCGTCCAACTGAGCGTTTCCTACTAGTAATGTAATTTCCAACTTCACTCCTTATCGGATCAAAATAAAATTAACATATTGGTGACCGGACAGACATTCTAAATGATTTAGCCACCTCAGATTTTGTCGCCGTTTGGTTTGGAAAAAAATCTTCGATTAACTTTAATGTAACTTTTTAACTTTTTGAACGATTTTGCCACAAAACTAATGGCATTCAATCGAGAACGAAGCTTGCGGATGGTCCAAATTTCAACTCGATCCGAGCCTCCGTTCGAACGTTATGGCGAGACATAGGGCCTACTAAGAAAAAAAAAACAAAAACAAAACAAAATTAGTGACTATTTTTTCCGGCAGAGTCAAATGGAAACGCTTGCTTTGCTCGCTTAATAATTACTATTATTATTAGGCCTATTATTATTATTTTAAAAAATTGGATGAGCGTAGCAAACAAAGCAAAGATTCCATTTAACTAGGCCTACACTGAAAAAAAAAATCCGTAATGTTTTTTTTTCTGTTGGTATTTTTGTGTTTGTTAACACGATTCCGGCTAAACCGATAGGCCTAGTCCAATTGCAATGAAATTTTGAGGAGGCCTTCAAAATCTCTGAACTTGGAACCACCACGTTTTTGAGCACAATCGAAAAATTATTTCTCATGAAAATCGCAATTTTACGATTTTTTAAAATTATTTAAAAATGTCTTTGACTTATAACACCTAGACCTACATGTGCTTTATCCGATTGTAATGATTTTTTCACAGAACCTTTATTTTATGAATTAATGTATTCGTGTGAAATTTGAGCGTAGGCCTAATTGAAAAATTATTTATCATGAAAATCACAATTTTACGCTTTTTTGTGTAAAAAAAAATTACGCTCATCCAACAACGCGCCTGAAAAAGCGTTTGCGAAGCTTCCTAGTTATATAGGCCTATTACTATTATTATTAATATAGGCATAAGGCTTTTAAGCATAGGCCTAAGCCCGCTTTAAGGATAGGCCCCTAGGTAGTTAGGCCTATTATTGATTCATAGTAGGTAATTGTTGGAATGGAATGGAAGTCAACAATCACAACAAATAGCAGTTTTATGAAGGTTTGTTCTTTGGTCCCGGTAGGCCTAGCTCAATTGGTAGAGCTTTGGCACATTAAGCCAGAGGTTCTGGGTTCGAACCCCAGTCGGGGCAAACTTTTAAGACAATTGCTATGAATCAATAATAATAATAATAATAATAATAATAATAATAATAATAATAATAATTAATTGTTATCATCTCATTATTATTATTATTATTATTATTATTATTATTGATTCATAGCAATTGTCTTAAAAGTTTATTATTTATTATTATTATTATTATTATTATTATTATTATTATTATTGGCCCATTAGGTCTATTACGTACTAGGAAAATGCCAAAGTCGTTGTTAGACGAGTGAGCGAGTTAGGCCTATGTGTTGATTACCCGGGAACATTTGCATTTAAGTTTGATAATAACTAGGAAAATGCCAAAGTCATTGTTAGACGAGTGAGTGAGACATGTGTTGAGTACCCGGTAACATTCCCTTACCAACTAAACTCAAAACCCTATTAATTATACCTACCTATATTATTACATCAAACTACTCAACAGGCCTAGGGTAGGCCTACTCAACACATGACTCGCTCACTCAGAGCTAAACTCTATAACAGGCTCTGTGTGCACTTTTTCTCACTCAATTTTTCCCCTACTCTACTGTAAGTGCAAGAGAGGGGTAGCTGCTAAGGGTTGTCGAGTGTAGTCGTAAAATAGACCATCTTTGAAGCTAGTGGCTGAGGGTTTTCTACCTGCTGTATTCTCTTCCTGTTCTATTGTTCGATTTATTTATTGATATATATTTTTGTTTATTGGGAGCTAATAAAGTTGTTAAAATATTAAGCGTGTGTCTTGAATTTAATTATTTTTTGGGTCCAAATTCTACGATAAAAACTGAGTGAGTTACGGATAATGATTCTTTAATATTTTATAATAATACCTGTATAGGCCTATAATAATATATTTCAGTCGTTTTGATCATAGCAAAAAAATGAAAAAAAAAGCATTTCATAACTCAAGCTACAAATTTGAACCACATTATTTAGGTTATTAGATATTTCCAATTATATAAAAAAAAAATCGCTGAATAAATTATTTTCATCACAATAGATTTGAAATGGGCGAAGGCAGGTAGAGAAAAAACATGTTCGCTCCCACGCTCACTAACTTGAATGCAGTCAATTAAAGCGACCCTTCTTAGCTGATGCCTGCGGGAGCCTGCCTCGTTCCTTTAAAAAAGGTGCACACAGAGGCTGTTGTAAAGGTTAAGTGATAAACTTAAAAACTCAGGCTATTTGTAGGCCTATATCATCATCTGACAAAATATTGAGTATCAAACATTATTTCAGAAAATCGTAGAGAGGTGGAAGGCAATGGTGTGGTGTGTAGAAACTTTAGCCCATATATATAATTTTAAAAAAAACGTCGCTCAATATTAAGTTTAGCACCTAGTTCAGTGTAGGTCTATAGGCCTACACTACCACATTGTCCCAAATTGTGCATAATGGCTGACAGGGACGTTACGTCCTGCCCCCAGCCTTCCTTCCCCCCATTAGAAAAATATATTTTCCTGTTTATTCAAGATCCTCTTTCATTTAGCTAACATTTAAGTCATCTTCCTTTGACTTTTAAAATATTGGTTATAGAGGGTGAAAGCCTACAGTAGCCAAAAGGTCCATGCACAATTGCCCAGTAATGGTAACGAGAACGGGAAGACAGTCAAGATCTTTGGTCAAGACACTAACGTTAAGGGCTTTGATGCACAACAGCCCGTGAAGCAAGCCGACGGAAACAAATCAAATAATAAGTGTGATAGGTAATTTTATTTTGTTATTCCGCATATTTTAATTAGTATTAATTTTGCATATTACTTGCGTATAAACCACCAATCAACTGATACATCTTGATAGATTCTGATTGGTTCCGGTAATGTACGGAACAGGGAATGTTACAGAAAGTTAAAACGTGGTGAAGTTCTCGTTCCAAGCTTTATTGTGCATAGTGTTGTAAGTTATCATGAGATTAATCTTTCTTCTCGTTCTCGTTACCGGACAAATGTGCATCGACCTAGCCGACAAGCTAGATCTTTTGAATGGTTCTCCGACTGCAAAAATTATGAGACATTAAAAATAATGTGATATATTATCAGCTGACAATTTAGTGGAGAAATGAAGTAAAAAAAATGAGTGAAGGTCTACATATAACTCCTACTAAGAAAAAATTAAATGAACATAATAAGTAGTGACTAGAAATAAATTTTGGACAAAACGTTGGTAATTAAACTTATTATAACTCGGAAACTCAAAAGAAATCATTGTCAAACTCACATTATATCCGAGGAAAAACTAGGTAAAAACTAAAAATATAGTATATATGGGTAATTCTCAAAACTCCCTAGAATATGAGTCTCTTGCCAAAAAGACAGTTATTCTAACTAATGGAAATTTGGCACAAAATGTATTGGATTTTTAACAGTTTCGCGCTCTTGTTAGAGGTGTTTACTGAGATGCACTCCCGTCTGTATCTTGGACCACTGGGGATACACCCTAAAAATTTTAGTCCGCCTGGTCTACCCCTGCCGTATAGCTTGACTATAGTGTCAGCGGGGGCACCTGGGCTAGCAAATCGGCCTAAGTAGTAGATGGTACTCGAAAGAGCCATCGGCGGCAACCCGTCCACGTGGCAGGGGTAGCCCTGCCAACACGGGTACCGTGGGTGTGTGCATTATAAGCCCCACCGACTCGTCGTCGGTGCGCACACTAACTGCGTTGGACTCACGGGGGCAGTAATTTCGAGGGGAAGCTAAATGCAAGAACCTTCTTCGCATGGTGATAGGGATGGATGTCCCTCGTATAGAGGGGCATTCCCACTAGCGCACGATTAGGGATGGATAAAGGGAGTATTATGGGCTGACGCCTCGGTGATTCCCTCCATCGCACAAACCTGGTCCACATATAATTGAATTGTCCCGGGGTAGAATTTGGCTCTGAGCATGGCTCTGCTAATCGTAATAGGCGAGGAAATATATAAAGTTCATTGTGCAAACATAACATCAGCTGTAGTAATGTAGGGAGTACAAATCGCAAAATTATTATTATTATTTATTTTCAACATGATTGAATTACAGTAATACAAGCACATTGCTGGTGGCAAGAGTAGAGCAAGGCCCCATAACAACATGTGCCTTACCACCAGTGTATGATCTAAATATAATCTTAACTACTGTCTAAACCTAAAGTAATGCTATTTATACGTAATATGTTATGTACAGATAAAAAAGGCAAGAAAGAGAATAAGTCCATTTAGCAAACATCAGCTAGTAGGGGAGTATTTTGCTCCTCAAAACTAGAGGCGGGCTCTAGCCGGCGACGTGAGAAACTTCCCCCTTGCCCTCACTCCATAATATTCAACAATCTAAGAAAGAAATCACTACCAACCAAAAGAGAAACAATTAACATAAAGAACAACTAAGACATAGATAAGCTTAAGCTTAGGTGTGTGATTTAATGAAACAAACTAGGGTAGAGTGTAGAGGCGCATTATGCCCTTACATTATTAAACTCTCATTAGTTTATTTATACCCGTAGTCCAGTAGTTTATTTATACCCGTAGTCCAGTCGTTTGAAGCTGATATTTATCATCACAATGCAAGTATTGGTGAGTTCATCCTAATAATAGTAGGGCCTACTACTTCTCAACCGTCGTCACTCATCGTCTTTATTGGTCTTAGCTACATAAACACAGGCAGAATTCATCCCCCGGTATATCGACCGACGCTTTCCTACACATCCCACCTTCCTTGGCCTCCCAGACCCTCCCCCCCACTTGTATACAGCAGCCCACTACAGAAACTTCCAACACACAGTCAACGATCAATGGTCATTAATTTCTTGCATGGTAAGAGATTAGTACTGGTTATTACGCTTGTACTCTCGTTATAAAGAGATGGTTATCTTTGACGAGGTTAACGCTTTTTATTGGCCTTTGTGTACTTAAACGTATAAGTGACGTCGGCGACTGATAACGACAAGTGGAATGTAATAATCTTTTATACGAATAATCCTACATTTCTGTATATTGTAAGCCGAGAACATAAAACAATCTTAGGAGGCGTAGATAACGTTAATTGCTCAACGTAGTTGCTCTGTTGACTGCTGTGAACCTTGTGATGTTGTCCCAGTGGCCCGTGCTCACATAGTTGTTGATCAATGTTGTTTATATCTCCCGCCATCGACGAAGAAATGACCTATTGCGAAAGGACTTGAAAAAAGAAATTTCACTGCAGGCAAGAGAAAAGTCCGTCGGGTAGCGAGCGAGCGAGTTGTGAACGGACGCGCGCTCGCTGGCAGTGCAGTAGAGTCGCGGGAAGCACAGAAGATGCCAGCAGAGATTCCCGTCGTCGTCGTGGAGGGTGATCCCATGGGGGCGAGGAGTGCGACCAGCATACGTCTAGATGAGTTGACGGCGGAGATCGGACGCGTCTCGATGGGCACCGCGAAGAGGCTGAGGTTAAACTCGGAGCCACCGTTCGGTATCCCCGTCGAACTGAATCTACCGCCGGGTATCGGGAATTCCCTCACGCGCAATGATCGCTCGGAGCAGGACCTTGATACCTTCACCGCGGGTATGTCCTACAGCTGGATGGACAAACGAGAGTCTTCCCACAGGTAGGCGCGTAGGATGGTGCTGGGGTGGTTATTAACTGGTTGAGTAGAGGATCCTCCCCCTTTACCTTCACGGCATCCGCATGTCCTACAACTGGATGGCCAAGAGAGAGAAACATCCACCCACCCCACCTTCCTTCCACAGGTAGGCGCGTAGGATGGTCCTGGGATGAGGATAGCCTTCCACTCCCCCTCCTTTAATTTCACGCCGGACAAGACAAGAGATAGTCTTCCTACAAAGAGTGTTGGGGGTCATTAGCATCATGAGCTGATGTGATAAGTGTGACCTAACCTCCTTCGCGAAGGAGCAAGGGGCTGCATATCAACGATAATGTGGCACACGAGTAGCAGTAACTTTCAGTAACCTGGAATACACGCGTATACACCATGTGCTTGTTTAGGAGGGAAGTTGTTTGAAGTGAACAAATACCGACCCGCACAGAGCTCTCTGCATATACATCATATCCTCTGGAGGCAAAACACTTTCTATGTTTTAATTAAAATGGTTACTTTTCCACGATTTTTTTTTATAGGTCCTCCTATACAGATAAAGATAATGCATTATCATTGTCGTCATTGATGCATATAGTGCGATCAAGGTGTCTTCTAAAACACAACTATAGTGCAAAATGTGATACCAGCATAAAAATTTGCAATTATGTAGATTTTTTAATGAGAAATTTGAAAATAACTGGCTCCACGATGGGGTCTTACTATTTAACTATTAATTAATTAATTAATATTAATTGCTTAATTATGTGACACGAATTTCAAAGTGGCAATAATTTAGTCATGTTTGGTATTAATTAAGAGCATTTTTCACCTATATAAAGAAAAAAAAATACTTTGAAAAAATATATTGAAATATACATAAGTTATAGTTAAATATGTTGATTTTGCTGATTTTTTAGTTTTTGAACCAAAAGATCAACGTTAAAGTAAAATTTCTTCTAACCAATGATATCATAGTGTTCACAAAAGAGCTGGTAACTATAGAAATTCTTATTACAAAATCTTTAAGATTGATATAAACAAGTCAAATGATGCATTTTGCTACGTCACACAACATGTTTCTGTAACTTTTCAATTTAAGAAAATTGTTAATTTGTGTAAAATATATTGTAATTACATTATTGAAAATTAAAAATGATAGAAACCAGTTCTTTTGTGAACACTGTGTTATCATTGGTTAGAAGAAATTTTACTTTAAAGTTGATCTTTTGGTTCAAAAACTAAAAAATCACAAAATCAACATATTTAACGATAACATGTATATATTTCAATATATTTTTTCAATGTATTTATTTTCTTTATGTTGGTAAAAAATGCTTTCAAATGATACCAAACACCACAAATTTGTCTCCACTTTGAAAATTTAGGACTAAATTAACTAATTAATGTTAATTAATCAATTAATAGTTAAATACTAAACACTAAGCTTGGAGCCAGTTATTTTCGAATTTCTCATTACAAAAGCTTTAAGATTGCTAAATTTTATAAGTTGGTATCATATTTTGTACCATAGTTAGACATCTTTACGCCATATTGTTATTTGTGTTAAATATATTGTAATTACTATTATTGAAAATTGAAAAATGATATATTACTTATAGTTACCAGCTCTTTTGTGAACACTGTGATATCATTGGTAAGAAGAAATTTTACTTTAACGTTGATCTTTTGGTTCAAAAACTAAAAAATCAACAAAATCAACATATTTAACTATAACTTATGTATATTTCAATATATTTTTTCAATGTATTTTTTTTCTTTATAAAGGTGAAAAATGCTCTTAATTAATACCAAACATGACTAATTTATTGCCACTTTGAAATTCGTGTCACATAATTAAGCAATTAATATTAATTAATTAATTAATAGTTAAATAGTAAGACCCCATCGTGGAGCCAGTTATTTTCAAATTTCTCATTAAAAAATCTACATAATTGCAAATTTTTATGCTGGTATCACATTTTGCACTATAGTTAGTAATCTTTACCCCACTAATAGAGATGCGCACAAAGTTTTACTTTTCTATACAAATTAGATTATTTTCTGCAACCAATGGCTATGATAATCTAGTACCCTATAGGTTACTGAGTTGATTACTGTTTTCAACTTTCAAGTATGATGATCTTATCAGTGATACATGCAAAACTTGACGCAAGGTATGAGGCGAGCTCTGACATAGTCGTCAGGGACCCTCGCCTTCCCCTCGACGGCGACGCCCTTTTGCCTGTGTTTCTATCCAGCACGAGTCTATCCTGACCCCTCGTCCCCCGCATTTTGACCTAAAGTCAACGACTACACACAAACACATGTGACTCGATCTAGTTACATGGCTGTCATAATGATATTTACTTGGGATCTTATCTGTAACCTTAGACCTGTTGAAACTGGAAAGTGATATATGAACATATTATACTAGGAAGCTTCGCAAACGCTTTTTCAGACGCGTTGTTGGATGAGCGTAATTGGTGCATTGAGCTGCCATGTGTTATGCAGATTTTCTGTTGTTCTGTGAAAAAATCATTACCAAGTCGAAGACATTTTTTTTAAATGTAAAAAATCGTAATTAAAAAAAATGAAAAAAACGTGAAACAGCGATTTTTATAAGAAATAATTTTTCGATTGCGCTCAAAAACGTTGCAGTTCTTAGTACAGAGATTTTGAAGGCCTCCAGAAAATTTCATCGCAATTGGAGTATCGGTTTAGCCGCAATCGTGTTTACAAACAGACAAAAATACAAAAAAACATTTTTTTCTCCAGTGTAGTGAAATGGAATCTTCGCTACGCTCATCCAATTACGTTGTCTGGCATTAAATTTACGAAACAGTGTTTGCGTAATATTATAAATGTTAACAATCGGCCCATTGGTTTGAGATTATTTGGGCTCACACCTCTCTGTGCCTTCAGCCTTATTTCTACAAAATTGCATCAATGTGCAGTAAAACTTTATTTAATTGTTTTCATCCATTTATAAGCTGTTTTTACAATAGATCGATAATCGACAATCTAAGTAAAATAGCGCGATATCATCATTTATCGTGTGGGACAGAGCGCAGAATATGGATCATGCCACGGGTATTCCTTTGACGATCGTACGAGGAGAGAAAAGGGAGGTAAAGTCCATCTCGCGAACATGAGCGAGTAGGAGAGTAAACTCCCCGAAACTAGATGCGAGCTCCGGCAGTCGTCCTCTTGTATGGTGATGATGACTTCCCTGACGACGACGACGACGACTTGCGTGAGAACACCATTTTCATCCCATGCCAGTGACTGGTTATGTGCAGTACGGATCTGTCATCTCCACCCCACATCAATACGAAGAAACATAATTGAGCGAGCGAAGCGAGCGTCTCCACTTGACTCTTATGGCTCGAATGTCTGTTTTTTTTTTGTTTTTTGTTTTTTGTTTTCTGTTACTGCTTCGATACAGGTCGCACCGTTCCTCTGATCGACCTGAAATTTTGCACACATGTACATACCACCTAGGCGGGTTGCTGTATAGTTTTTGAACAAAATCCGATCGTTGGTTATAAAAAATTAAAAAATAAAATAAAAAAATTAAAAAAATGTACCGATCGTTATGAAATTTTGCAGGGTCAAAGTACAACATTCTCTCAAATTTTCCAAATTTTCAGCTAAATCGGTCAAGACCTTAAAGACTTATTGGTAATCATATTTAGAAAAATGATGATAAAAATGAAGGAGGCAGTGAAGATACAAAGATACACTTTAGAAGGCATGACGTGAATGAGAACAATGCAAAGATGTTGGAATAGTATAAAGTGTACAATGTCAATATCCAGTTAGGCCTACACTGTGTGGTGGGCCTTATGGGAATGTCGTACTCGGGTCATGTTGCACGTACCGGTGCTCGCTCAACAACGCGTCCAACTGAGCGTTTTCCTAGTATTTGAGCGAGCGAAGCGAGCGTCTCCACTTGACTCTTATGGCTCGAATGTCTGTTTTTTTTTTTTTTTTTTTCTGTTACTGCTTCGATACAGGTCGCACCGTTTCTCTGGTTGACTTGAAATTTTTCACACATGTACATACCACCTAGGCGGGTTGCTGTATAGTTTTGTGGCAAAATCGTTCAAAAAGTTAAAAAGTTACATTAAAGTTAATCGAAAGTTTTTTTTTAAAACTAAACTGCGACAAAATCTGAGGTGGCCAAATCATTTAGAATGTCCGTCCGATCACGAATATGTTATTTTTATTTGAGCCGATAAGTAGTGTAGATGGAAATTACATTATAACAAAGTCCCGGTACCATGGCAACGGAAAGTCGCACAGCGTTTTTGGCTCATGATAGCGGTCAAACGGAGGCTCGGATCGAGTTGAAATTTTGACCATCCGCAAGTTTCGTTCCCGATTGAATGCCATTAGTTTTGTGGCAAAATCGTTCAAAAAGTTATAAAGTTACATTAAAGTTAATCTAAAGTTTTTTTATAAAACTAAACGGCGACAAAATCTGAGGTAGCCAAATCATTTAGAATGTCCGTCCGGTCACGAATATGTTAATTTTATTTTGATCCGATAAGTAGTGTAGATAGCAATTACATTTTAACAAAAGTAACGTTACCATGGCAACGAAAAGTCGCACAAGAATTCTGGTCACTATGTACTGCCACCTAGAAGAAATCAAGAGTAAAATAGTTTTCCCAAAGAAATGATGTCAAGGTCCTCTAGATGGCGGTGGATTTTATCCATTCTCTCCTATTTTACAAATTTTCAGCTAAATCGGTCAAGACCTAAAAGACTTATTGGTATGTAACATTATGGGAATGTCGTACTCGGGTCGTGTTGCACGTACCGGTGCTCGCTCAACAACGCGTCCAACTTAGCGTTTTCCTAGTAAATAAATATTACAACTTTTTTTCGGGCGCCCTTAAAACCAAATAAACCAAAACCTAAATATCAGTATCACTACGATGAAATGTATAATTATTTACTAGGAAGCTTCGCAAACGCCTTTTCAGGCGCGTTGTTGGATGAACGTAATTGGTGCATTGAGCTGCCATGTGTTATGCAGATGGTATTTTGGATTTTGATTGGATATTGCTTAACGTCTCATATTACAGATAGTATTTAAATTAAATTGATTTCGTTTTCCCATTGCTATGGCCTGCGAGACACGCTTGGTAATATTGTTTTAATTTTTACGACGACGACATGAGGATCAGGGGCGCACATTACATACACACTACATTACAATCGAATAAAGCATGTATAGGTGTTGTTTAAAAAACGAAAAAAGCGTAACATTGCGATTTTCATGAGAAATTATTTTTTCGATTGCGCTCAAATTTCACACGAATATATTAATTCATAAATTTAACGTTCTGTGAAAAAATCATTACAATCGGATAAAGCATAAAAATGTAGGTGTTATAAGTTTTATAAATGTTTTAAAAATCGAAAAAAAGCGTAAAATTGCGATTTCATGAGAAATGATTTTTCGATTGTGCTTAAATTTCACACGAATATATTTCTTCATAAAATTAAGGTTCTGTGAAAAAATCATTACAATCGGATAAATCATGCAGTGTTATATTATATAAGTCGAAGAAATGTTTTGAAGAATTTTTAAAATCGAAAAAATCGTAAAATTGCGATTTTCACGAGAAATAATTTTTCGATTGCGCTAAAAAACAATGCAGTTCTAAGTTCAGATTTTTGGATATTGCTTAACGTGTCATATTTATGCTACTAGGCTAATCGAGACGAAGGGAGGGACGTAAGGGATGACGCGAGGGGACAAGGGGTGGACAGGCCTGTGCTGGTCAGAACCAGCCACAAGCATATGGGGAGGGCAGAGGTTCCCCCACGTCGTGGTCGTCTCCGTCTGTGTCATCCGTCCGTGTTGTCATTGTCGTCGCCGTCGGGGAGGTAGTCAAAGTGAAGGGTAAAGTTCCCCGACGACGACCCAGAGCTCGCACATTAGTTTCAGGGAGATAAACTCCCCTAATCACGGGCCAAACCACGAGAAGGTTGCGAGTTGGAATTGATTTCGAAGGGCTCCAGAAAGTTTCATCGCAATTGGAGTATCGGTTTAGCCGGAATCGTGTTACCTAACAAACACACAAAAATACAAACAAACAAAAAACATTTGGGATTTTTTTCTCCAGTGTTGTGAAATGGAATCTTCTCTTCGCTCGCTACGCTCATCAATAAGGGTTTTTCTTTCCGTACGTCCGTCTGTGCGTGTGACACGTCTCATTTATTCAATAATGATGGTTGTACAGAATGTCTTGGTGACCATTGGGGTCAGGGGTCAAGGCCCTTCATCATTCATTAGGGACAATTCTTTGAACCCGGCACCTATACACCAAGGGATTTCAATGCTAGATGAATTTAATGTTTGTGTTCTACAATCTGAGTAAGTCAACCAAGTCAAGCAACCTTCTTGTTCCCGTTGCGTTGACTTTTTTTAAGAGAGTATAGGACATGCGTTTTAGGCAAATTGATGTTCGCTCGGCTGACTTACACCACAGGTGTTTGAAATTTTGAACTTTTGTCACGAAAGTGGAAATATAGGGCTGTACAATAAATAACACATTTATCAAATTTATCATAAAATAATAATAAAAAAAAAAGTTTTTGCGAATTTCGATTTTATTAAAAAGTTTAAAATTGAGACTGTATTAGTGATTTTTCCCCGGCTGATGAAGACAAAATTTGTAAAAATCTATGACCGGAGCCGGAGGGCTGTCTATGCACATGCTTTATTGACAACTTTGCAAAGTTACATATACGTCAGATGCTTCCTGACCGAGCGAATAGCTATTCGCTAACTGACAATTTTGTGTGTAGGGTTCAGTGCGTACGCAGGAATATATATCGGGGTGGGGGGGGGGGGGAGGGTTGTCCCCCCCCCCCACAATAGCGTCGCAGGCAATTAAAAAATGCATTAAATTATGTCATTTGCATTTTAGAATTCACTTAAGTAGTTTCAATTTTGCTCCAGAGCGTTGTACATCTTAATTTGAATGCTTACGAGCGTGTCATGTACATCTCAAGCTGGGAAAGACTCTTTTAATGCACATTGCACGATTTGACCTCAAGGATGTATGTAGTTAGAAGAACAAATCGAATGAAATAAAGAATACATAGCGTAGTGAACGTGCCATTTCACAAACAAGCATCTATATATATAGGCACAAGTTTTATTACTTATTTCTGAAAGATGATTGGTTGATCTTGATCATTATGTGGCACGCACGAACGTTACTTCAAACAATGGTAGGAAAAGGTTGTTGCAACCGAAAGCAATTGGAAAGGTTGTTACAATCGAAAGTGGACTATATATAAATAGTAGTACACACATATAAAAATTGTTAAATTAATAGGCCTGAAGTGAAAATGCCGGATTATCCAAAAAGGGAATAAAATTGAAAGAAAAAAATTCCATATTGACTTGAGCTTCTATGCCACTATATGAAACATTGTAATGACATCGCTGTTACGAGTGACCTCTAATTTCTTTAATTTGTATTTGCATTCTCATTATTCAATCACCAAGAGATTGGCACAGCGTATCTCTTGGCACGTAGGAACGGGGTGGGGGGAGTTTTCCCCTCATTTCTCCCTGTTTCTAAGCACCCAGTATCTTTGAACATCCGCAGTTACAATAAGTGTACAATAAGTAACTGCATTTTTGTTTCCAAATTTCGTTTTCGTATTGTTAGGGAATAAGATATAAATAATAAGCACATTCCGCGAACAATGAGTTTTCGTACATGTTTACAGTTGCCGCATTCCGTGACTGAATTAGAATATCTCCGGGTTAAGCGACGCCATTGGTTGGCCTCCAAGAAAATAAGTCAGTATTTGCGTCGTAAAGTCTGAAAAGTCGGAGATGGAACAACTCCGCAACAGCTCCACCAGAAATTAAAATTCGATTTAATAGTTACGGTTCATTCGAGCAATTTTACGCCTATTTTCTTTCTTCCCCTATCCGTGTCTGGTTCTGCAGCTTCTGACCAGATGGGACTTTCCTCCCCACATCACCTAGGCTAGAGTGACGCATTATGACCTAACGGATCATCAATCCAAATAAATAAACTAAAAAACTATTTATGCATATTTTAATATTTTAATTTGTTATTTATTATTATTTACAATAAGAAACAAACTAGGAGTGGAAAGTCTCCGAAATAAAATAGGAAGAGAAAGACTTTGATGGTATGGGCACGTACGAAGAATGAAGCATGATAGAATCCCAAGAAGAGAATTCGAACGCACCTAAGGGGGAGTAAGAAGAGTTGAACGTTGAAGAAAGAGGGAAATCATGGGAGAGAATTAATGACTTAAAGACTGGTAGTATAGAAAGAAATGGAGAGAACTTGTAGAAATGCCTGTCATAGAAGACATCGAAGAAGATGAGGTGTTAGGCTAGCAAGCTGAACGTTCACAGCCCGAGAAACTGGTGATACGTCACCCCCCGACCTGTTGGATTATTATTATTATTATTATTATTATTATTATTATTATTATTATTATTATTATTTTACTGGATGTATTTCATACAAACTCGGTTAAAACCGGAGCTAACATGTTGTACGGACTTACGTCAAGTACTTCCATGTGTACCTATTACATACATTTTTACTTTGTCTTAAATCTAACTAAAATACGTCATTTATAATATTGTTTGTAGATGATGTTTTCTTTCTGCTGTGTACGGTCGTGGCCGATTTCTCGTCGCCATCCTAGCATTTGCTCTTCGGACTATATGGGAAACCACGAAAACCATGTCAGGATGGAAGCTGTCTCGGAATCTCGAAGTATCATTCTTAGTTTAGAAATTTACGAACTATTCTACACGTGTTGAGTATTACTGCCTTTTGAGTCTCGATGTATACATTGGGTTGAAGATCTAGTTGTTTAATGCTTTCATGTAGCTTCTTCGGTATGATGCCGTTGGCTGATATAATGAATGGGATTGTATTTACCTTTTTCTGTTTCCACATCTTCTTGATCTCAATTGCAAGTTCATTATACTTGTCAATTTTTTTCTTCCACGTGGTCTCGACGTTATGGCACATTGGGACAGCAACGTCGATAAGGGTAGTTTCTTGTTTCTTCTTGTCAATTATTATTATATCCGGTCTGTTGTGATGTATCGTTTGGTCTGTTATAACTGTGCGGTCGTAATATAATTTGAAATCTTTACTATCTAGTACTTTCTCTGGTTTGTATTTGTAGTAAGGTGTGTGTGTGTGGCAATGAGGTTGTACTTTATTGCTAGTTTTTGATGAATAATGTTAGCTACTTGGTTATGTCTGTAGAGGTAATCTGTTTGACATAGTGACTGGCACCCGGATATGATGTGTTCGATTGTTTCACCCCTCACACTACATTTTCTACATTGATCGTTTACTGTCGTATCTTGTATTATGTATTTTTTATAATTGTTTGTCGCAATCACTCTGTCTTGAATAGCCATCATAAAACCTTCTGTTTCTCCAAATAGTTCCCCGTTGTTTAACCACCTATTTGATGCTTTAATATCTACGTGATCTTTGTGTAGTTCATCATAATGTCTCTTGTGTAGGGTCTTTTCTGAGAGACGTAACTCTTTTGCAGCGTCAGTTTTGAGGTTCCCTTGTAGATTAACATTTTCGTTTGCTAGATTGAGTGGAGTTAATGATTTGTCAGCTAGCACCACAGCCCTATGTAGTGTGGATTGGTTGCTCTTTGTAAAAAAGTATTTTCTTAAAATGTCTATTTGTTTATAATATAAGTTGTTCAGATCAATTAGGCCCCGTCCTCCTTTTTCTCTTGGAAGTGTCACTCTCTCTATTGCTGATTTAGTTGTTATTATTATTATTATTATTATTATTATTATTATTATTATTATTATTATTATTATTATTATTATTATTATTATTATTATTATTATTATTATTATTATTATTATTATTATTATTTCAAATTTAAGGCTTTCGCGGCCCGGTAAATAATTAACACAATTATTTGGTCGCGACATTTCGCCGCGTCGAATCTGCTTTAATTGCTTTTGACGTTTCAGCCCAACTGTGTGGGCTATCCTCAGAAAAACAAGATATTAATTCTAAAAACTTACAAAAATAAAAGCCCAGACAAGGCGTTACATAGAAAAACAAAATCACAAAACAAAACAGTTACCATTGTTGATTGTTGATTCAAGACAACTCCAACGCTGGCCGTATCAAAAATAGTTGCATTATCCCCGACATCTTACTTCCGGTTTCGAATACAGACCTTCTCGTCCTCCCTGTCCCAGAACTGGATCAGCCCCAAGAAAGTGGAGTCCGACGAAGTGATCGTATACGTACCAGAAACTCTAAAATGTGATATTTGGTCTTCATAAGAATGTAACGCATGTTTATAGAAGGCGGGGCCTGGTCATGGTAACTGTTTGTTTTGTGATTTTGTTTTTCTATGTAACGCCTTGTCTGGGCTTTTATTTTTGTAAGTTTTTAGAATTAATATCTTGTTTTTCTGAGGATAGCCCACACAGTTGGGCTGAAACGTCAAAAGCAATTAAAGCAGATTCGACGCGGCGAAATGTCCCGACCAATAAATTGTGTTAATTATTATTATTATGATTATTATTATTATTATTATTATTATTACTATAATTATTATTATTATTATTACTACTATTATTATTATTATTATTATTATTATGATTTAACAATGCTTAACTTGATAAAAAATATCTAGAAGGGTTATTTTTACCTGCCAATCTGTCTGGAAACTATTGTCGAATGAGAAGACGACCAGAAAATACAAGCCACTAATTTGATACTGACCTATGCTTCAGCAACCTGGACTCTGTGAAAACAATGAGAGTCGTTTAGTTCCCTCAGAAATGACATATCTTTAAGTATATTGTGGGTATAACTAAAATAAAATTGATAAATTGAAAAGGATTGCCGTGCTATAAGGAGGAAACTAGGTGTTAAAATTTTGAGATGGCTTTTTGGAAAAGAGAGCTTCTGAGACGTTTTGGACTCGTGGAAGGAATGGAAACAAAGAATACCGAGAAGAGAATTTGGATGATTAGCAGAGCAGGCAATAAGAGCAAAGTAGGAAGATCAAGAGATAGATATAGGAGAGAGGCGTGTCTCTGGTGACGGTAGATACGGGAAGATCGAACAAAATTGGGAGACTTAGTAAACAAGCAGCATGACATGGAAGGCTTATCGGAGGAAGTAGTCTGAAGAAGCTAACTAACCGGCAGGTAAGAAAGCCAAAATATAGTCAATGGAGCTAACTCCCCCTCCCCCCAACCTGAATATTAATTTATTAGAAAATGGAGTTCGATATTATTTTTTTTAAATTTACAGCAACTGAAATGGAATGGCGATATTTGTATAATGGTCTGGATTGGTTTGGTGATGAATAATATATGATTGTATGGATGAGATAACTTGTGCCCCGTTTAAGGGGTATTAAACTGGACCAGTGGCGTATCCAGAAATTCAAAAAGGGGGGTAACCATTTAATTCTTAGATGTGGGGGCTCCGGGGGCTTGCCCCCCGGTTTTCTCCTTCAAGGTCATTTGGTAAAAATTTGTGCGTTTTGAAGCATCACAATGACCAACTTTTTATCTACTAAAATCTTATTTGTTCTCTAAAAGTTTTCTCTTTCAAGGTCATTTTGGTGAAAATCTGTGCGTTTTAAAGCATCACCAACTTTGTATCTACTAAAATCCTCTTTTGGTCAGATGGTAATTTTCCTTTAGTATTGCAATAAAACAGTTATTCTGTATTCTCCATTGAAACGTTAAAGTGCACTTTCACACTCTTTTCGCAAAGGGGGGTGGGGTTCCCCCTCCCCCTTGGGTACGCCACTGAACTGGACAATTAATGTAACATATTTACGTTTTGGTTCTCCTCCCCCGGGGACCCGCATCACTTTGCATTTACACCAAACTTGAAGTAGAAACGATAAAATCGATCTTGGTGAAGTTTAAGCATAGGTATGTACAGGTTTTGAACCTACGTCCCTCCCTTTGTATAATGAATAGTGTGACCGTATGACTGACATTCATGGAGGTGGAACTTACGTTGGGAGAACGCGTGGTCCAAGCTTGTATTGAGTGGGTGAGATGGCTAATAATGATTTTGTTTCTTTTGGCACCCGACTACAAAAGCTTAGACATTCCTGACCTAGCACAACGGTTGCTTGTTTGACGTAGTTTGTCGTTGGAAAAATGGGTTTAAACAAGTCTTGACGAATGAACAGTTTCTTTTTCGATTTGGTGAGTCGGGAAACACTCCCGTAGGTGAAATTATTTGCAAAGCGAAGCGAAGACTTCAATTTCACTGACCCCTCAAAAAAATTAGCTAGTTTGTTGTTGTTGTTGTTGTTGTTGTTGTTGTTGTTGTTGTATTTTTGTCTGTTTGTTCGCGCTCTACCAGGCAAACGGCATTTGCGATCTTCATGAAAATTTGAGGGGACCTTAGAAATTTCTGAATTTAGACTTGCTATGTTTTTGGGTACAATCGATAAAATATTTTTTTGATAAACATACTTTTTCGATTTTTTTATATTTTTAATGAGATATTTTCGTGATATTTGGCAAACGGCTACTCCGATCTTGATGAAACTGTATGAAAACGTTGAAAATCACTAAAATTATATATGTTATGATTTTAGAGACATTTAAAGAAATATTTCTCATAGAAATCGTACTTTTACGATTTTTTCCAAAAGCTCATCCATCAACACGACTGGAAAAAGCGTTAGCGAAGCGGCCTAGTTAATATTTAATACAATTCAGAAGTTAAAAAATCCATCTCGATCGGGTGGGTCTCGGTGGTCTCGGTGTTCTAGTTGGCTAAGTCGCCTACCTGGAATGTGGTAGACTCTCGAGTTCGAACTCCGATCGGGATGGATTTTTTTAACTTCTGAATTGTATTAAATATGAATGAACAGTTGTTACTTTGAGTCGTCAAAATTAGGGGTTATTGCATTTAGCGCCAATTTTCCTAAATCAAATAAATTGTTCGAAATGCAATCGAAATTAGCAATCAAATCAACAACTCTAAAGCAATAA
Organism: Sweltsa coloradensis; assembly: GCA_024449915.1. Lineage (NCBI taxonomy): Eukaryota > Metazoa > Arthropoda > Insecta > Plecoptera > Chloroperlidae > Sweltsa > Sweltsa coloradensis. The sequence continues at coordinate 189,124 of JAMZAV010001911.1, forward strand.
TTTGGTCGTACTATCTAGTGTCCACCGAAATTTCTTAACTTTGTATAAAAATTAAATTAGGCCAAAAACAGATCTTTTCCTTTTGAACAGTGCACAATAAAGCTGATAAAAAATATCCAAATTTCAAATCATGTTTTTAGGTGTGAATACTGAATACCAAACCAACAATAACAATCTGATATCAACAGTAGATCCCTCAGCTAGTGAGAAGGGTAGTTTTCACTCCCCAAAACTAGAGGCGAGCTCTGTCAGTAGTCGTTGGGGAACCCTTCCTTTGACGACCTCCCCGACGACGACGTGCATGACAACACGAACGAAGACAAAGACGATGACGACCGCGACGTGAGAATCCCCACTTTCCTCCCCCTACCCGTTACTGGCCTCCTCCCCATATCCCCTAGGCTAGAGTAGCGCATTACGACCTAACGGTTGACGCGCCCTTAATTCAAATAAACCAAACTGTGAATACGTGTGCTGTATCAAGAAACTCTGAAATCTGTATTTTAGATTCTTAAACAATAATTATCTCCAATAAAAGTACCAAAATGAAATTGTTAGTGATGACCTGTTCCTCCAATTCCATATCGTTAAAATAAATTTTGTTTGTTTGCTATTTATTTTCAATAATTAAAAATGTATCGTGATTGACTCCGAGATAGAAGGCCATTTTGGTTCCAAATTAACAAAATTTAAGTGGTAAAAATGAATAAATTAAAGTGATGTGAAAATTGTCTAGCAACTTTTCACACACATTTTTCGAATAAATGCCAGTGTATTGTTATAAAACTGAAATTGAACTGCGTAATTTCAAAATGGCGCCAACTGGGCAAATGATCACTAGGTTCATGGGAATGAAGATACGTTATTGCAACTATGTCCTGACTCGTAGCTTCCCTTGCGAGTATCATATCGGTGTATTGTATGTCCATCATGCAATGTAAAGCATAATGACCAGCTGCCCTGGAAGTTTCTTTTACTTCCCGTTGAAGCGCTGAGCACAGCAAGCTATTCACTCGTCACTCATTTGATTATAATGTTACGCAACTCCCCAGTAGTCACATAGCACGGTGATATCATTAGGCCTAGCATGTGCTACAACAGCTGATATCTCAAGGCAAGGCATTCATTCGGTCAGTGGGGCGACTATCACCAATACTTTATTTTCAAATTGACTTTGTTCTAGGAGTTAAGTTCGATATTCTGCGGCTTTGTTTTACACAGTAACAATGTGAACGGTACATTTTGCTCAAGCTATCTTTAAGTTTTATTACATTTTAAAACTAGATAAAATCAACACGTTTTCGCTGCAAAGTGTTGTAAACTTGCTATCTCTGATGTTGGTTTGGTAACGAACAGTTGATTGCCGGTTGTGCACGAGACTTGACCACTATGTTGAATTCTGTTACTATTCGTGTGAAACACTGCCTCGGCTTGTTCGCTCGTCGTTTTACCGTTGCAACTATTCGACTCCGAGCCTCGTCCTCGACTCCGTCCACGGCACTTCCACCAATCCGAGTTAGCAGCAAACAAAGGCAAATTATAACGACTTCTTTTCTTGTAGATCCTGTGTATTAGTGTAGGGTCTACATAGCTTTTAGATTTGCACCAATATTTGGATGTTATTAATGAGATCGGTTCAGATTGCTGACTTACAGGGACGTGGAAAGTTTTTTTTTTGAAAAGTTCAATGGTTTAACCATGTGTCAACAATATCGAATACACTAAATTTTATGAATAATACTGCGGTCAGTAGGGCATGGGCAAATTCATAAGTCGTTGTGCACAACATTACATATTATTTTGTATTTTTCTCGCCAAGCGAAATGGCCATTGTAGCCTTAAGTAGGGCACAGTGTCTTCTTTAGCCTTTAGGGAAGTTTGGAAATGAATGTACGAGGGCTGTATGTATACTCAATCCCTTGCATTCGCGACCGAGGAAAACTAAAAAAAAACACTTCAGTCTATATTACTGGTCTCGACGGGATTTGAAACCGGGACCTCCCGAATCAGAGTCAAGCGCTTAGCGCCCGAGCCAACACTGTCGGTAACATTACCGTTGAATGTATTGGGGTAGTCGATAAACAATTCGTGCACCTAAAACCTCAGTCAATGAATCGATTGCGGCCACTACTACTATTACTAATAGAGGAGGGGTCAGTAATCCCCACAGGTGCTACCCGAAGGTTTTCTTTCCTCTTCCATGCCCAAATGTATAAGAGATAAAGTACCTTCATGGAGATTCATCCTATAAACTTACATCCCAAGTCGCCGTCAATCCGACATAATCATATCATTGCCGTTGCGCTCTTGTCATACGATGATGGACTATTCATTATAAAAGTTCAGTTTTAATATTGGAATCAAAACCAATGCCCATGCTATCATAAGGCTATACCTGTAGGCTGTAGCAATCTCGAATTCCTAGATCTCATTAATTATGTTTCGTGCAGACATAATTGGTTAAGTTGTCACTCCATAATCGGGTTTGCACTTCTCGTTATGGCATTCTCATGGACGTGTCACGTTCGCCTCACAGTTGGCTTCCGATACACAGTTATTGTTTGTAACCCCGTCTGGGCCCGGGGTAGAATTGGGCCCAGATCATGGCTCTGCTAATCTTTAGGTGAGGAAAGAGACAAAGTCCATCTCTCGAACATCATCTGGTAAGTAGGTAGGGGAGTATATTACTCCTTTGCTCTGCCAATCGTCGTCTGGGACCTCTCCCCTCATCTAGACTACCTCCCCGACGACGACGACCATGACAACACGAACGATGACACAGATGATGACGACGTGAGAAACCCCTTTTCCTCTCCAAATCCGTGGCTGGTTCTGACCAGCATGGGACTTTCCTACCCATATCCCCTAGGCTAGAGGGGCGCATATCCCGTCTGGGCCCGGGGTAGAATTGGGCCCAGATCATGGCTCTGCTAATCTTTAGGTGAGGAAAGAGACAAAGTCCATCTCTCGAACATCATCTGGTAAGTAGGTAGGGGAGTATATTACTCCTTAGCTCTGCCAATCGTCGTCTGGGACCTCTCCCCTCATCTTGACGACATCCCCGACGACGAGGACGACCATGACATCACGAGCGATGACACAGATGATGACGAACACGACGTGAGAAACCCCTTTTCCTCCCCGTATCCGCGACTGGTTCTGACCAGGATGGGACTTTCCTCCCCATATCCACTAGGCTAAAAAGTGGCGCATAATCCCGTCTGCGCCCGGGGTAGAATTGAGCCCAGATCATGGCTCTGCTAATCTTTAGGTGAGGAAAGAGACAAAGTCCATCTCTCGAACATCATCTGGTAAGTAGGTAGGGGAGTATATTACTCCTTAGCTCTGCCAATCGTCGTCTGGGACCTCTCCCCTCATCTTGACGACATCCCCGACGACGAGGACGACCATGACATCACGAGCGATGACACAGATGATGACGAACACGACGTGAGAAACCCCTTTTCCTCCCCGTATCCGCGACTGGTTCTGACCAGCATGGGACTTTCCTCCCCATATCCACTAGGCTAAAAAGTGGCGCATAATCCCGTCTGCGCCCGGGGTAGAATTTAGCCCAGAGCATGGCTCTGCTAATCTTAAGGTGAGGAAAGAGACAAAGTCCAACTCTCAAACATCATCTGGTTAGTAGGTAGGGTAGTTTATTACTCCCTGAAGCTATAGAAGCGAGCTCTGCCAATCGTCGTCTGGGACCTCTCCCCTCATCTTGACGACCTCCCCGACGACGAGGACGACCATGACAACACGAACGATGACACAGATGATGATGAACACGACGTGAGAAACCCCTTTTCCTCTCCAAATCCGTGGCTAACCCCTAGGCTAGAGTGGCGCATATCCCGTCTGGGCCCGTGGTAGAATGTGGCCCAGAGCATGACTCTGCTTATCGTAAAAGGCGATTCAAGAGAAAAAGTCCATCTCGCAAACATCAGCTAGCAAGTAAAGGAGTATATTTTTCCCCGAAACTAGAGGTGAGCTCTGGCGGTCGTCGTATGGGGCCTGTCCCCCTTCCCTTGAAAACCTCCCCGACGACGACGTCGACGACCATGGCAATACGAACTATGACAAAGACGATTACGACCGCGACGTCAGAACCCCCCTTTCCTCCCCATACCCGTGGCTGGATCTAACCAGCATTGGGACTTTCCTCCCCATATCCCCTAGGCTAGAGTGGCGCATTATTCCGTCTGGGCCCGGGGTAGAATTTGGCCCAGAGCATGGCTCTGCGTATCGTAAAATTCAAGAGAAAAAGTCCATCTCGCTAGCATCAGCTAGTAAGAAGTGTTGTTAATTACTCCCCGAAACTAGAGGCGAGCTCTGGAATTCGTCATCGGGGACCTACCCCTCTTCCCTTGACGACTTCTCTGGCGACGACGACCATGACAACACGAACGATGACAAAGACGATGCCGACCGCGACGTGAGAACCCCCTATTCCTCCCCACATCCCCTATAGGCTATAGAGTGGCGCATGATGACCTAACGGTTGGCGTGCCCTTTATCCAAATAAACTTTTAAAAAAAGATATTCCTCCAGATCCAAAACTTTTCCATGCAAGGTTCGTCATTGATCATCTCGTCATTGTTTGATTATACCATGGTGTTTAGTACTATTTAAACTCCATGATTATACCATTGAGCTGCTAGTGCTATGGCAAGTCTGTCGGTCTTAAAAAAAAATATCGAAGTTGATGAGCTTTGGTCTGGTAAAGATGGTCGATGCTAGAGGTGAGCTCTGGCAAAACCGATCAAATCAAATAAAGAAGGTTGCATTTTGAATTGAGCACTGAGCTATCGCTGGAAAAAAACTGCCGAAGTTATTGTGAGCTTTGGTCTGGCAAAGCCATAAATCCACGCATGGCGACCATTGTATATGCAAGTCAGCCAATCACATTGTGGCATCATGTGCATCTTCTTTTACATTTCAATTGATTATATTAAACTAGCTTACCCGCCGCGCGTTGCTGCGACGTATGCCAGAACTCTTAAGTCGAAGTCAATACATTGGTGAGTCCTCGTTGCAGGCACCGATCACCACGTGGAGGAGTTACAACAAAATGGATTGCATAGAAACATTCCCCGTAAAAAAATACATATGTGTGCCAAGTTTCATGGAGATCGGATGAATGGTTGGTGTAGTAATGCATAAAGGACAAATATACAGACAGACATACATACATTCGTTTATATAGATTACATTGTAAAATTTAATCAATATTTTATATTAGAATTCGGTAACGTCAATCTTGGCGTCCATAGTTTCTTTCCCGTTCTTTAGTAAAGCACCAATTAATCATACTAATCGTCTCGATTAGCGCCACCTCTTCGCTCAATGTGTATCCGAGCTTTATTGGAGACTAGTTACATGAATATAGAATATATCACGGCTTGTAATGAGTATGCGGTAAGAAATCTGCCAAACAATAAACTACCAACAAAATGGCCACTTACACTTACGAATGCGTTGTGCCCCGGTGAAAAGAGAGCGCTGTTTTAAGTAGTTGATCATAGTTGATTTCACTGCTATACTTGAATATACAATATTTAGGCACACATATATCCATTATCATTTTTTCGGGAATATATTCTAACTTGCTGTTCAGTTATGGCACTCGACGTTTTATAACATTTATAAGGGCCTATCTTCATTGTCAACGAATTTGGCAATTTTCGTATAACCCTCGATCCAGATGTATGTAAATGTCTTTCGATGCCTTCCCCCACGAAGGGCTGGCACTGACAGTCATGGTTATCTATTTATAACTCCATGGTTATATCATCAAATCTCTCCATCTTTGCCCTAAAACTAAATAATACACTTCAATAGGGATGACTCACAAAGATTTTCTATTATTCTACTATATTCAAGACCAGTTTCTGATTACATAAATATAAAATGTTCGTTATTTAAAAAATATTTTTAGTCATAAAAGTGAGCCCAAAGATTTAGCGTAATAATGGCGGGAAACAGGGCATTACGTCATAACCCTACCATGACCCTACAACCAATCACAGTGTGCTCATTGAAAAAAAAGCATTTTTGATGATTATCTTACTTCTAGAAGCACTTTTTGGAATTAAATTTGTTTCTGTATGATAAAGAAATACTAATAAACAACATTGTATAACAAGATTATAACATTTGCACATTTGTGTATACATTTTCAACGATTAATGGATGTAGATAACATTTATAAAGAAAATGTCAACAATGGTCTTTTGTTTTAACACGAGCTGGTGAACGGCCTAGAGGTGAATTTAGTTTCGTGATCTAGAAGACCGTGGTCAATTTCATTCATAACCAACAATGTCTTTAGGGTTATGACGTCACACGTCTTTTCACAATAAAAGCGCGGGAGAGAGTAAACGTAAAACTTTGTACCTCTGTGGAATATAAAGTATTTACTTTGGATTGTTATAAACTACGGCAATGGTGTTTTTAAGTGAATATCTACTGATTCTGTACACCAGCGCTAATATCTAAAACTGGTGAGCCTTCCCTATTAACGGCTTTCAAACAAATAAGAAAAAATGTAAACTTTTTTGTTTTTTATTTCAAGAATTTAAATATCTAATTAGGCACAATGTGTGTATTTTATTCGGGAGGTTAATACAAAACGTTATAGGTTGAAAATTGAATTTTTTACTGACTTAATGAATGAAACAGAATTACATGCACTCATAAAATGCTCAATTTTGATTGTAAGCTTTTACTTTTTTTTTAATAAATAAAATAAAAGCATACATTTTTAGGTCTTTATATTGGCTGGTCCATTTCCAGTAGGGCAAGATTCAAGATACATGAATATGATCGAGAGGAGCATTTATGTGGGGCACAGGCAAGTTGGTAATGACTTTGCTTCGTTTAAAACTTCTAACGGTAGTTGTGTTCTTACTTACACCCTGTGATTCCACATGCTTCGCACCTTGTGGCCGTTTTACATAGATGTTTACGGTAGTCCCTTCAAGCGTTCACACTCAGAGATAACTTACTTTTATGTACATATTAATCCTTATAAATCCTGAAAGTAATAATAATACGTCACGGCATGCTGGCCAATTTCAAAGCTCCCACTACTATAACTTAGTGTATTTTAATCATCCTTTGTATAAACAAACATCGCTTTAGAGCCGGTTTGGCCATCATATATGATATTGGTTAAAATCTTGACTGTGTAGTGTAGTGTGTACCTGGACCTGGGTTGACTATAAATAATGGCGCCTCATTGGCATGTCGGCACACTCATCGCTCGCTCGTTGTCTTGGCCACTCTTCAATACTTCACACAGCACGAGACGTAAAGGTCAAACAAAGATTAAATGCGTTCAAAACTCATACAAAAACTCTTGGTCTACCAAGTTTTTATGATGCAAGTGCGAAGTCGAGTTGTTTCAACTAGGCTGATATGACAGATACGTAGAACTATGCGTTGTTGGATGAGCGAAGCGAAGACTTCAATTTCACTGACCCCCCCCCAAAAAAAAAAAAAAAAATTTAGCTCGTGTGTTTTTTTTTTGGTATGTTTTGTCTGTTCGCTCTACCGGGCATACGGCGCATGCGATCTTGATGAAAATTGGAGGGGACCTTCAAAATCTCTGAACTTAGACCTCCCACGTTTTTGGGTACAATCGAAGAAATATTTCTCATGAATATCGTACTTTTACGATATTTTTCGATTTTTAGTGCGATATTTTCGTGACATTTGGGCTGATTGTGACCACACGGGTGGGGCTACAACGTTCATATTTAACATGGACATTAAGGTTATGGTGATGTAGAACCTTTTGAAAGAAAAAGTTGGAAAAGTTAGCCAGAATTCATAGAAATAAAGATTTCAATATAATTTTTTTGAGGTATAAAATAACAAGTAACAATAGGGCCAACAAATTCCAACTCGCAACCTTCTCGTGGTTTGGCCCGTGATTAGGGGAGTTTATCTCCCTGAAACTAATGTGCGAGCTCTGGGTCGTCGTCGGGGAACTTTCCCCTTCCCTTTGACTACCTCCCCGACGGCGACGACAATGACAACACGGACGGATGACACAGACGGAGACGACCACGACGTGGGGGAACCTCTGCCCTCCCCATATGCTTGTGGCTGGTTCTGACCAGCACAGGCCTGTCCACCCCTTGTCCCCCCGCGTCATCCCTTACGTCCCTCCCTTCGTCTCGATTAGCCTAGTTGCATAAATATGAGACGTTAAGCAATATCCAATCAATCAACAAGTAACAATAGAAACTTGACAACAATCACCTACAAGGCTACAATGCGTTCAAAAAGAACTTGCAAAAGTTAATAGATCTTACGCAAACTGAAAACTTACCAAAAAAGCTCATCCATCAACGCGACTAAAAAAAGCGTTCGCGAAGCGGCCTAGTTTTATACTAGGTAACTAAGACGTTCTGGAGAACACGACCAACATCAAGTTCTCACAATACAGGTGGCTAATTCTAATGTTCGTAATGTTCAATGTTGAAGTACCATAGGTCCAACAAAAGTTTCTCAAACACACTTCATGTTGAGATGTTGTAGGCTTTCACGACCCGTAGATGTCTTCTGTATGATCCCTGGGCTGTTTCGTCGTGTCGATGATGAGGCACTGCTCGACGTTTCGCCACCCATGTTGGTGGCTTCATTCATCATTCTTGAAGAAGCCACCAACATGGGTGGCGAAACGTCGAGCAGTGCCTCATCATCGACACGACGAAACAGCCCAGGGATCATACAGAAGACACACTTCATGTTATTGTGTGTGCACCAAAGGTGATCCAACCGGATCCAACGTTTGTTTATAAAACACACATGCTATTTGGCTACTTTGTGCGTGTTCGTATTCGGTTCTCGTTACCCGAAAGATAATTCTGACTTATGCAAGTTCTTTAAATAAATATTAGCGGCGCGAATCTTGGGGCATATTGGTCCTGGTGACAGCCTCCCCCTTCCTCTTATGTGCACACTACTCGTAAAATAGTGAGTGCATTTGCATTATGATTTATGAATGAACTTTTCCAACAGTTCACCGCTATTAAACACCCATTGTTCTTTCCACGCTTCTATTTGCGGTGTGCACCTGAAACATGTTAAATTTCCATCTAAACATGTCAACATGTCAACCCTAGATCTACGGCGTTCGTATCGTCTCATGCGAGATTATAACCGCACGTTTTCTGCCATGTTTTGTATACAAGCACACTTTCATAAAGATTGCATGTTATAGCAGCACATGGACTAAAAATAAAGATGGTTTATCTTGAAATCTTGGTTCGACCTACATATCGAGTGGCGTATATAGTGTGTTCTATCTAAGGATGTGTGATCATATGTATAGGCCTATATATATGAGCGGTACCGCACGCAAAATGGCCAGGGAAATATAATTCTATTGGTCTGGAAAAGTAAGAGAAAGTCTGCCTTTTTTTAGGGAACCCCGCAATTAGTAAAAGTCTTGCTAAGATAATGCCCCTCACTCCATGTAGCTGCATGGTTAATGATTGCCAGTCCCATAATCGCTATCTACAGTACAACATCCTCCAATAGGGAATATACATTAACTTTTTTATCACTCCACTACATTAAGGGCTTCATTCTGAATACGTTAATCATATTTTTTAATTATTTAGATAAGATTTTCATTTATAAAAGTAAGCTGAAAGTTGTATCAATAATAATGGCGGGAAAAACGAGCCTCTACGTCACTATGGTACTGATGCGAATCGACCAATAAGGTGATGCCAAACAGTGATATTAACTTTGCAATCTAAGTATGTATGTAAGCCCATTGGTCAACAATGCTCTAGCGTGCTCTAGACCTGAATCTTGACGTCACGTGCTGTTTGCGCGGGAAATAAAATACTACAAACTTTGAGCCTCAATAGAATTTAAAATATTTTCTTTAAATTGCTTTTAATTGCAGCATAATGGCGTTTTAAGTGGTTTTCTATACATTTCTTACACCCACGTCAATATTTGGACTTAGTGCGTATTCCCTATTGTGTGGACTATGGTGGTTAGGCTAGGTATTGCGTGCACGTCTACTACATGTTGAGTATAGATATCTTCAGAAGTGATATTTTTTCCAGATGTTAGTTATAGCTTTTACAGCAATTTTCAATCTGGTTAATTTGGCAAATATTCTTCAAAATTAAAATATTTTTCAGGTCTGGCTCCGAAAAAATACTTTTTTGTTCGAGATAGAGTATTATATTTGTTTATCTTTGACAACAATGCCTTCATGTCAAATAATCAAGCTTAACAATGAAAAATACACTAATTACAATTTAAAGCAAAACAAATACGTTATACAAATCGATTACGAACAAGTATAATAAATTTAAAAATACAATAAGTTAACTATTGAAGAACAAAAATGTCAATACGAGGACATGGGAATTTTGAAGGAATTGGTGCTCGTGCTCTCAGTGCGTACAATATTACTAACATAACAAAAACTTGTAGAAATACAGCCAAACCTTACACACTCAAAAGGAATGAGATCTAAAAAAAGGGCCAAGCTCATCTACCCTTCCACATAAACGTACAGTGTCCCATAACAGCATCCTCGAAAAGCTTTTCAAAATAGAATTTGCGATTATTAATTTAACGTAATAGTTTATCAAAGTTCTTTTTTTGTAATTAATTTAAACGTAAACATGCAAATTCTATTTTGCCAAGCTTTTCGAGGATGCTGTTATGGGACACTGTACGTTTATGTGGAAGGGTAGATGAGCTTGGCCCTTTTTTTTAGATCTCATTCCTTTTGAGTGTGTAAGGTTTGGCTGTATTTCTACAAGTTTTTGTTATGTGTGTGATCTCATTACTTTTTCAAGTTCCATTAAACAAAATTATTTGCTAAAATATAATATTTTTATCAAAGTTGATTTAAATTCTATGGTATTAGCAGTAACAATATAGGATGTAAAATATCTAGATCCGGATTCATGTACATCCTGGGTATAGGTGGTATAACCATGGTATAACGACGGTATAAGGACTGGACCCCAATTCTTGAGTTCGTGGGAGATGAGTTGAAAACGCAATTTGAAAACGAAGTCGTTTTCGTTTTCGAAGGAATTGGTATTCTTGAACGGTATCGTGGAAAACGTCATGGGTTGTGAGTTGAAAGCATTGATATTAAACCCCTATAGTAGGCTAGATTAGCAGTCTCCTATACCTCCGCACAGGCGCGAGCGTAGCAAATTGAAGACTCAACCGGCCCATTTCAAGATGGCGATTTGGTGTTTTAATTTATGCTTTTTTAATGCAATAAAGTATTTTACGGGATTGTTTGATATGGTTTTAGCTTGTGCAGCATGGTATTAAACAAAAGAAACAATACGAAGTGATTGCATAAGGAATTTAGTAATCATTTGGTGTTAAAGGCTAGTATGCTTACCTGTCAACCTGGCGGCAATCTTGAGAACTATTTGGCCACAAATCGCTCCCATTTGATTAACATGTAAACTGTCATTTTAAGATGGCTTCTAATTGTACCGGAAGTGGACCACCGACTGCTGGTCTAGCCAATTATATAGGATGTCTATGGTTTAAAGAGTATCACGAAATCCAAACACTTTAAAAAGATTTGCGTATAGCAAAGAGCTCGAAAAAGTTCTATATTTATTCTAGATGGCAGTGCCTTCATAAACGCGGGCCAATCGAAAGACAAGTTGTATGAAATGATTTGATTGTTGCAATTATGTAAACAAACAGTTGAGCAAGTTCATATCAAAACAATGTTGTGCTGGCATAGGGTTGGCTAGGCTTGTCAAACATGTAATGTAAGTATGAATTTACTAGTCCTATAGCCAATGGAACTTTAGACCTACACTGTTGTATTATAAATAATTTTCTACATCTGGGCCTAGGCCAGGGACGGTTTCTGATTTGTTTTATGAGAGTATAATGACACCTTTTCTCGTTCCACCCAAAGAAGAAAATTTTTAAATGTCCGCCATTTGTTTACGTATCGCACTTTCCCGCCTAACTCTGCTTATACCGTCAACAAGTGGCAAGTAACTATGGTTACTTGTTGATTATATGACAAGTGTTTAAGGCTTATTTTAAAACCTTTATTGGAAGCCTTCCAACAACTTTTCAACTTTTTTTTTTCAAAAGAGACTATCATTCTATAACCTTAATGTCCATGTAAAATATGAACATTGTAGCCCCACCCGTCTGGTCAGAATCGCGGGCCGACGTATTAGATGTTAGCAGTAGCTAGCAGTAGCTAGCAGTAGCTAACATCCTTAAAGTGATTTTGAGCATGTTTGAAGACATTTTTTCACCAAGAAGGAATGGTCGTACCCCAATAAAATTTGGCATGTGTTGTCAGGTACCTAAATCCCCTCGATTGTGATAGTTTTCAAGTTCACATCACGTTACATGACGGCTGGGTAACACCTCGAAATCACCCCAACTCTGCTTGTGTATAAGGTGCTTGAGTGTGTAGCGCACCGCGGCTTGGCTGCGGCGCCCTAACGGCACCTAGATACCCAAAACAAAACAAAGAGTTCGGTACTCAGTCCTTTCTATATATACGGGCTCTAACATGACATGACTTTTTAATGTTGCACATGCATTCATGCATAAAATCGTATTTTGTAAATTTAGTTTATACATTTGTCAAACCAGTTCATGCCAGAAATAATTGCTGGGATATTTGAACATTCGTCTGTATGTCGTGCAAGTAACAGTCTTATTTTCATTAGTACAAGTGAATTCCATAAGTGTGCCGTGGGCGGGAGGGAGGGATGCAAGGTGGGACTTGGGGGGGGGGGGGGGGGGGCTGACGCACGAACCACGAGTAGCCGCATTGCATCAAGTGCAAGGTATCGAATTGATCCAGAAAATGGAAACCTTGTAAGAAATGAGGTTTTGGTTTGCAGTCGTAAGCAACCTAAAACATCTTGTTTAGATGCGTGTTGCTACGATTTGTCCAAATCCTTGAAGACGCGGTTGATGAGCTCTGGCAAACCAGGAACGCAAGGACTTAGTCTGTATATCGATTGGCGCTCTACCGATTGCCTGTGGGATTGCAGTTTGTTTCAGTATGTCTGTTGCAGTTAGAATTATTTTGTTTGGCGCGATAGGTCTCCAAAGAGGAGGGAATAGGACATATTTGGCAGTTAGCAAATAGCTATTCGCTCGGCCAAGAAGCATCCGACGTAGGGCATATATGAAACTGCAAAGTTTTCAATAAAGTATACATGGACAGCCCTACAGTCATAGGTTTTTAAAAAGTCTTAAATCAGACAGAAAAAATTCACGAATATCGTTAATTTAGGAGTTTTTAAGAAAATCTAAATTCGTGAAAACTATTTATTTTTATAAATTATTTTAAATCAAATTTTAGAAATTTGTTTCTGTAGAGCCCTTCCACTTTCGTGACATATGTTTTAAATTTCAAACACCTGTGGTGTCAGTCGGCCAAGCAAACATCAATTTATAGAAGACAATTGGAAATGCCGAAATGTTCTCTAATCGTTCCATGTGCATATATCCTTTGTATCCCAAACCAACCTCCAAACAACCTTCCCAAATTTTAAACTTTTTTTGTGAAAAATGGAGGTCACTGGCTCACAGTGGTCCTGGTGAGCAAGCTGGTTTTCAAAAAGTTGGTCCAGGCTATCCGCAACCATCCTAAATCAATGAAGTTATATGATTGCGTTCCACGCTTCACCTTATACTGTGGACGTTGCAGACTTGATCACCGTTTTGATGCTTTAATAACATATTTAGCTAGTACCTATACCCCTATATTATACTGGTCGCCAATTGAATTAGAATGCGATACCAAAATTGGCATACGTAGTTTTTTATTTCGTCATAATTAAGTCGATCCAATTATGCTTTTTTTCCTGTTGTAGGCCTACCTACGCCTACCCACTAATCGAGTAACTGGAACCGCATTATCTGTGGTCGGTCTATAGCTAGACTCTAAGACGACCCTAATTTTATGTAGGCGTGTATCACGCATGACCTATTGACAATATTTTTTACGGATAATAAAATGCTCGTACACATCACACACAATACGATAAATGAGAGTCCCATGAACATCATAATAGCTCAACATGCATGGCGCATAATTATATAACATACGTGCAGATAACATGACTGTGTTGTACAGTTTATAGAATGTGACACCTCAGCATTTGAAGACTGTAAACACTAAACAATGTTAGCAAAAACAATTTTATCTGGAGACGTGCTATGTAGTGAGATCGCCGCGCATGACAAATTGTTCGCTCGAACGTTTGTTGACGAATCGAACTTAGAAATGTACATATTTTCGAAATTGTTATGTATTTGCAATCTGACTCATTGCAATTACAGTGGCGTTGACAGGGTTTTGTTCATGGAATTGCTACATATTATGAATTATATGACTATGAATAATATAAATTCTGTAAAAAAAAGAAGAAAAAACGCTCAATTTTTACAGTGTCAGTCCAACAATAAGTCCTATTTTAGCTCTGATTTGACATCAGTTGACATTAGCACCGGCGAAATTTTCAAGGACTCTTCGCTTTTAAGATTGGGTAGTCATGGGGGTAAATACCCCGGATTCGTCTTTTTTGGACTAGAATATTCCTTTAATCCGTCATAGACGCTAACTGAAGTTACATTTTAGTTTAAATAAAACATTGCGATTACCAATTCGATTCTTTTTTATCGAACGCTGTAATATCATTTTGATTTGATTTTGAATTTGGCCATTTTCTTCTAACCTAATTTATTAATTTTCCTAATAATTCAAAATAATTCGTACTTTCCTGTCACGAGACAACGACCTACCTTATTATTATTAACAAATAAATAGTTAGTCACTTAATAGTCAAAATTAATTTCATTTTTTAGTAATTGGAACTAGTTCCATTGTACAAAGCCATTTATTGAAGTTTGAATCCTTGCAGGGTAGATTACAATATAATATAGTTATGGCAGTGAATGGAATTGAACCTGTCGCGATTAAAACATCAAAACAATTTGTTTCAATTTTCTTCAAACTGCAGCGACACTAGCACAGCATTCGACATGGTTGTGTTTTACACTGTTTTTATTGAGATTGACCAAAAGAAAAAGGGCAATGGTTTGCATGAATTTTTAGCAGCTAGGATAACACCAAACGGAAAAATGTACATAAAATACGATGCATGACATTTGAACATTAATCCGAAAGAAACACAACCATATGCATTGAAAGCTGCATTTCTAAATTGCCGTGTGCCCTATTAGAGACATCTGAAAAATTTGATGTTCTATTCGCTGTATTTTTTATAAACCTATAGGCCTAGTTTACATTTTAGAAAATTGGAAAACGGAGTGGAGCAGCCTTTAAATAATGTGTTTGCTTCATATCATAATTTTGTCTGATGTCCCGTTTATGAATGCCAGTTGTATTTACACTCCAATATCTATCATTCTTATCTCTTAATGGCTGAATTAGTTCAACTAGGATGCAGATGCAGGCTATTAATAATATGCAGAATTGCATCAATCGCCGTATCCGCGTTCTTATTTCATGGCCATCGTCATCGTGGATGTTATCAGTGCAGAACTTCGTCAGTAACACTTTTATCGCACGATAAGACGACTGGACAAATTCCTCATGATAACTAGTTGATAGTTGATGGAATGTCTTAGTTTGGCAGATGCACTATGCACCATTCTGCTTAAAGAGCGGGATTTTACACGTCGTGGCAAATAGCTCAGATACCGATGACTTTCATTTGCACCTCGGTCCTCCTCTCCTCTTAGGTGAAACTATTCGTTCAAGATATAATTAAAAAATCTGTCTTAAACAGATGTGGGTGGTATAAATAGTTAAATTGCGTTTAAAAACGTCCTAAACACTAACAAAGAATCATATTTTGTTCCAGCCATGTATTACAAACATATTATTAGAAATAGTACTAAATGTAATATTATGCATGTTTCATTTCCGGTGCTTATCCCCGCCTGGACCCGGGGAAAATTGATCCAGGGTATTCCTCTGCTAATCGTTGAATTCGATACCAGGAGGAAAGTCCATCTCCGCCTGGGCCCGTGGTAGAATTTGGCCCAGAGCATGACTCTGCTAATCGTAAAAGGCGTGGAAAGAGAAAAGATCTTACAAAAATCAGCAGTATGAGTAGGGGATAACTCCCCGAAACTAGAGGCATGCTCTGGCGGTCGTCGTCGGGGATCTCTCCCCCTTCCCTTGACGACGAAATGACACTACGAACGATGACAACCGTGACGTAAGCACCCCCCTTTCCTCCCCCTACCCGTGGCTGGTTCTGACCAGCATCGGCCCCTCCTATTCATACCCCCTAGGCTAGAGTAGCGCATTATGACCCAACGGTTGACGCGCCCTTAAATAAACTCATTACGCAAACCGGGGGCCATTAGTAGGGGAGTACTTTGGGCGTCGACTTGAGTATTACTTCCCCGCTTCCCACCCCTTGCATTTTGTTATTAAACAACTTATAACACTGTATTTTCTTGTATTGTATTATGTTATGTGCAGATGCCAGAGCATTTTGTCCCTCAAGCGAATTGTTGTCATCATGAACTTGGCAGTTGCACCGTTGAATGAAAGCACAGAACATAACATGCATGCTTACAGTTGCATGCTCGCCCCGTGCTTGGGATTGCACAGTGAAATCATGTCGTGTTCTTTACACTTGGCGTTGGACGTTTTATTAAATTCCGACAATTTGAACAATGTGATTTACGTAGCATATACGTGATTGATGAATGGCGTTATATAATACCATGGTGTCCCCTTTTACCATTTGGCTGATGAAACTATTGGCGTGATGACAAACGGTGTGTAAACCATTGATTGGATCAAGAATATGCAAACCCCGTCTGGGCTCGGAGTAGAATTTGGCCCAGAGCTTGGTTATGCTAATCGTAAAAGGTGAGGAAAGAGGAATAGTTGATCTCGCACACATAAGCTAATACGTAAATAAAGGAGTACTTTACTCCGTGTAACTATAGAGGTACTCTGGCAATCGTCGTCGGAGACTTCCCTCGGCGACCTCCCCGACGACCACGCCGTGAGCCCCCACCCGTGGCTGGTTCTGATAGGCATTGGACTGTCCTCCCCACATCCCCCAGGCTTTTTTATAACGTGCAAAGTACAGCAACTATTGTGTATGGTGCATGGTCTATATCCCGATTGTATTAGGTGGCAAGTCAAAATATCATCCAAATAAATATTCAGCAGTGTTCATATTTCGATAGCATTGCGTCTTTGCTCTATATACGCTGTGCTCGTTTCATATTTACTCAAAAATGCACATAGTTTCATGGGGGTAATGATGGCGTTGTAAATAATCCACCTACATAAACTGATATTGATATTTTATGAATGAAGGAATGTGCTCTTTGCCATATGTTCGAACTTCAAACCTCGTCAAATGTGTTAAAATTTTAAGCAAGCTTAGTTTTGCGTGAGTCTTTGCGTACACATCTCCTAGCTTGACTTCTCAGGCACAACAATAGTGTCCACTGGGCAGTCTATTTTTTGTCTATGCAAGTTATAGATTATTGAACCTTGACCATCCTACCTGAATCGAACCGGGGACTTCGAAATCAGCAATGAGTAATGCCAAACAAGCCCAACGAAGCGCCATCACGAGCCGTGGCCAAGTACGAGGTGATTGAGCACACACGTGTACACGTGTACCTCGGTGGTCGGTGGAAAGAAAGGAACGGTGCGGGGCAGCGAGGTTATATCGACCTCAAGACCGTAAGCTGATTGGGGAGATGCTCTACACAGTATTCCTCTGCCGATCGTACAAGGCGAAAAAATATACAAGGTCCATCTCGCAAACATCAACTAATAATTAGGAGATTATTCTACTACTCCCCAAAACTAGAGGCGAGCTCTGACTGTCGTCATCGGGATCTCTCCTCCCCTCGACGACCTTTCGACCGACGACCACGACGTGAGAAACCCTCCTCTTCCCCTTTTCATATGTTGGTACTTACTACATCATACACTTTTTGTCGGGATTGTGTGCCAGTGTGTGAAACAAACATTTCACACAGAAAGTGTGATGCGACACGACGCCATTCGTTATTTATGTGACGCGATCGTGACATAGCCGATTGCTACGAACTTTTTTGCACCATATACTACGAAACTATGTTCCAATTGAAATTATTGTTGTTTCGTTACTATATTATTGATATAATGGTGTATATTTATATGGTTGGTGGCTTGTTTTTCTCTCAAAATAAAACAGAGACCGCCGTCTACCTGATACGCTGATACCCAGGACCACACACCACACAAACCATCTTATGTTACAACAACTTTTTGTCTCTGAACAACATTTCTGTGACGAGTAAGCTTCAGGTGCAACCAATTCGGGACTTTCCCGGTTTCAAGTGTAATCAAGAATATGCATTATTAGTTATCTAGGTACCCGTTAGGGTGCCGCAGCCAAGCCGTGGCGCGCTACACTCTCAGGTCATTAAGCGAGCGAAGCGAGCGTTTCCATTTGACTCTGCCGGAAAAAATAGTCACTGGTTTTTTTTTTTTTTTTTTTTTTTTTTTTTTCGCGATAACGTTTGAACGGAGGCTCGGATCGAGTTTGAAATGTTCACCACCCGCAAGCTTTGTTCTCGATTGAATGCCATTAGTTTTGTGCAAAATCGTTCAAAAAGTTAAAAAGTTACATTAAAGTTAATCGAAAGTTTTTTTTCAAACTCACGGCGACAAAATCTGAGATAGCCAAATCATTTAGAATGTCTGTCCGGTCACGAATATGTTTATTTTATTTTGATCCGATAAGTAGTGAAGATGAAATTACATTATAACAAAAGTAACGTTGCCATGGCAACGAAAAGACGCGCAAAGTTTCTAATGCACTGCCACCTAGAAGTAATCAGAATACTTTCGAGAAAGCAGTCTATTAATTGTCAACAAAGAGTTTAAAAAGTTTTCCCAAGAGTCAAGGTCCTCTAGATGGCGGTGGATTTTAAAATAAAGATTTAAACCACGGGTTTACCCAAATACCTTGGCAATAATAAATAATACTGGAACGCGAACGTCGTAAATTTTAAAATTTAAAAAATGTGCAATGTGGGTCTAGCTATAGCACGTGCTCGCTTATCAACGCGTCCAACTGAGCGTTTCCCTAGTATTATGCAACGGCTATAATAATGCACTGATCTAAAAAACTATTCTAGAACGCTTGGTCGTCTTTACTTCTAAATCCGGATGTTGACTTCTGTTTCTTCTCCTTACCGTTGAGTGGTGCAACTTATTTTGGGATAGTGGAAACCATCGTGTTTTGCGATGCTGCCAGAGAAAGAACTAGACCCCTCAACAAATTACGTAGGCCTATATAGCCTACATGGCTCTATTATCCTTTTTACCAACCAGGACAACGGTATGCACGTAGGTGTGTATGTATACAGGCGTGAAGGAACTCTTTTTCAAGTAGGGGGGGGGAGGGGGGAAGGATGATTTTTAAAAATTTTGATTTTGCATGCTTGACACAACTAGCCACAAGTCTGCAGAACGACCTAGTATACTGACTGCAATTAGTTTTTCAGTTGAAGCATGTATTGATTGATAGCATTTGTCGCCATCCGCGGTGGCACGATTATAAGGCGCTGGTTTGAAGCGTATAGCATAGATAGCTTAACACCTATAGTAGGCCAATTATATGGGATATCTTTGGCGTATAGTTCTACGAGGACTTTGGTTCAAATCCCGCATAAGACATGTCTTTTTGCAATCGTGCATCGTCATTTATCGCCACTCATCGTTTTTGTGCATTTATAGAAACGCAAAGGAACAAAAACCATCATCATCGTAGCAATTGTAAAAAAATCTTCCCTGACCCTGACTGGGGCTCAAACCCAGGACCTCCGGCTCTACTTGGGTGTATGTACCGTTGATTGCGTCACACTGATAGTAGAGTGTGTTTGACGTTTCTCCAAGGTCACCCGTCATGAAGGGGGCTAGACGCGCTCTCTGCGACAGCACAGCTCTCTCGCTCGTGTCAGTATTCAAAGTGCACTCGCGCCAAGGGGACACAGTTACAGGCAGACACCTTTCTACTTGTCATTACACGCGCGACGTGAATGAGACAAACATGTTGCTGAAGATTGGGGATGCCGAGGAGGATGGGGACCTGTCCATTGAAAGATTAGAGGCTCCCAATTCGTAAGTAGCCTATTTCGGGGTCGTGTGGTTGACACATACGGGTTTTAGTCACGTGTGAGTGACAGTCGTGAATCGTCGGGTCGTCATGCACATAAGCTTACGAGACTGCGAAAACACGATGTTGCGTTTGGCTTTCTTCGTACTCGCTTTACAAGTTTTTCACCGTCCCCGATTATGTATAGTTTACTCACTCATGTCTAAGAGTTTTTACATGCATTGGTCGTACCGGATTATGTTCCTTTGCCTATATTTCATCATCGTTCCGAATTATCTACTATATCATCATATTGTCCGAGTAGTATGTTACTTTTACTACAAACAAATTGAAATCAGCTCGTCCCATATTGTGTACAGATATACTTCACAGTTTAGTTCAATTTCACTTTCATTGAATAATGAAATTTTTTAAACCTATGCATTCATCGTTCCGTGGTTCTACCAATTATTATCTTTTAATTTAATCATCGTACCGGAATCGGACTATGTATATAGAGTCACTGATCATGCAACGTTTATATTTTATCCTTGCCTGAATACGTAGGCCTACGTTTTTTCAGTTTCATAAATGGGTACAATGTCATAGACCTTGGCTATTATGACCCATTAGTCTGACCGGGATGTAGGAGACAGGGAGGTGATTCCTCGTCCAGACACAACTCCATGGTTCTTATAGTTCACCGAGTCCTGCTCCGATTTGTTTTGTATTGGGTAATGGGTACATGGCATTGCAACGTCCACTGTCTCACTCACTCCACCATGTGTCCATCATTTAGGAGCACTTCCTCGTGGAAGTGGCTCGGCACTAGCACGCAGAATGGTTACGAGGCTCAATTTCCACCACTGGAAGTTCGGACGGAATATCACCAAGGTTTTCTGCACTAGTGGAAGAATTTCGAAAGTCGTTCTTTCCTTACTAGACGTATTATAAAGTGTATTATTAGTTAGCGTATATGCTTTTTTAAAACATAAGATATAGATAGATACCAAACAAACCAAATACTGTAGGTCTGTGCAATACAACAATAAATAATAAATACCCAATTGAGTGAGCCGTGGTTAGACAGGAACTAGATTCAAGACATTTACGTAAACACGACATCGATTAGGCTTGCATACTAATCGAGTAACCTGTTCGCTGTTTGTTCAATTATTAATAACCAGTGCGAGTAGGTAGTAGGTATGCAGACATGTAGGCTGTCAACAAAGCAATTTGATTGTTTTTTTTCTTTTGGAGCATTCCTTCTAGGAAACACGTTCTAAGCTTACAATCGATCGATTCTAGGCCAATTTCTTCCACGTGAGGTCAGGGTTGTTTTTTGGGACATGATGAATGAAAGTCTTTTTACGCTTTCTTTTGATCTAATTTTTTCTTTGTGGCTTAGGCAGAGCAATTAGAAATTTCTTGGATGTGGGGTCAGGGTTGTTTTTTGGGACATGATAAATGAATAAATGAAAGTCTTTTTGAAATCAATATCAACAAACGCGTTCGTTTGAACTCATTTTTCTCTGTGGCTTAGGCAGTGCAATTAGAAAGTCTTCCGTGTAAGTAAAAAGTTATCTTGTTTTTCCTATCTGACACTGACACTCGGCTATACACAAACAACAATATACGACCGTTCTTGGATGTGTGGGCTGTTAATTCTAACCTTGAATAAGTGTCACAATCAAATTCTGCGCCATGTGAAACGCCACTATCTATCTGACCTGTTTCAATGGCAAATATAATTAGAATATAATTAGTAATTATAAGTTCGGTGTCTTTACTAATGAATGCATGCATACATGGATGCAGTGCATGTACAATAAAAGGCGCATAGGTCGCATCGTGACGGATCACGAACGTGATCAACTATGGAGACTCATACAATATCATAGTTCGCTAGTGTTTTTAAAACATAGTAAATGACATCCGGAAATCGCTGTTCGAGCTTTGTTGCTATAGCGAATGGTTACGAGTTTCCCTGCGACATTTGTTTTTTGGTAATGCCACGTATCACGTGACCAGTGACTCCCTTTAAAATTCTCGATTTATATTTGCACCCCTTGTTGCACCCTATGGTTTCTACGACTGCATCAAGGTGGATCTGGCGACTTTGGTCTGATTTTAAATAAAAATCCACGGTATTTGCCTGAATGAAAGAGCAGTAACAAAAGTAATGATTTCTTATTACTGTTGCTCAGTGGTTATGTTATCAACTTCAAAATTAAAATTTGAGCAGCGGATTTTCTGTGTACTGTTGTAACACACTCATGGGTGCCCGCAGGAATCAAGGCAGGAGAGGGGGGGGGGGAGTAAAGTAAATATTACAACTTGTTTCGTTAGGCAAGCACAGGGGTGTCGGGGGGGGGCTCTCAATAATAGCGCCGCAAAATTTCGAAAATCGGGTTTTTAGAATGCGTTTGGTGGGGTTTAGAAAAAGCAGTGGGCTGAATACAATACCAAAATTATGTAATTTTTGTGAAGTCGATACTCGAAACAAGAAAACCACCAAAATAAATCTTAAAGAAAACCTTCAAAATATTTTACCTCCCATTTTTTATTTTAGTTCCAACTTCCAACTGATTGATATTAATACTGAAATTTTTATTTCATGTGCTTTGTCCAGGGGGGGGGGGGGGTAAGTGCTTATTTTGGGACGAGGGAAAATTGTTTTGATAACTCACTTGCAGGATTTATTTCGTCCGCCGGTACAATTTCGTTATAATTAATATATATAATATAAATTCATGTGTCTACAAATTAAACGTTTCTAAAAAGTTAACATTTTCATTACCACGTAGTTATTAACAAATGAGTGGTCCTGCAATAATATTTTTTTTTTAAATTTTATTTGCTTAAGGATATAGATTTTTTAAAATATTTATTTTACATAATATGGAAATATTAATTTTTTTTAGGTCATTCAGTCACTCTTACATTTTTTGGACCTAAAGTTTTCGTGGCATAAATCCTGTCCTTATTACATGTTTTCGATGTGCATTGCATGTCGACTGCCTGTACGCATGCCACTGCAGATGAGTCACTGGAAGTATGTCGCCCGTGCTGCGTGTTGCGAAAGCTACTTGAGGTGCTTTCGCAATTACGTGAGGTATTTTCGGCACCTCGCTGTCATGTCATGACACGGCACGCATATTGATAAGAGTTTCTTCGTGTTGCGCTGACACTATCGCTTGATAGCAGCCTTGAAACAAAATATAACCTTTGTCGATTCCATTACCTTTTTAACGACAGTATTTAATAGGTATTTAAAAATAATCATACTAATTACTTTTAAAATAATACAAATCCACTCATTTGGTGGTGCAGTCTAGAAAATATGACACAACGTGTTATTTTTAAGGTAATTATATAGATAAAAGTTTTCCGTGGGAAAGGGCCTAAAACTTTATCAACTTGTAAATATAATGTTTCTTGATTAATTTTGAGGTGACGCATTCTAAACTTTCAACTAAAATTGATGTTATTGGTGTAATTGCCAACGGGGGTACCGTAGTGTAGCCGTGAACGTGATGTCAATGTTGTCCGCCATATTGCATGGCATTGATGGTATGGTAGTGACATGCCGGCGAAACTCTTTTTCGGTTAAAAGTCATTTATATTTGATTTTAAAATGTTTGAGGTTTTGTAGGTATTTTTTGTTTTATAATTTGGAGTATTTTAGTGAAACACATGATGATTTTATTTTGAACCCCCCCTCCCCATCCAAAGAAGTTCCAACGTAGTTAGTAGTGCGCCATCTCAAAATTAATCAAGAAACATTAATTACACCTATATTTACAAGAAGAGATATTTTTAGGCCCTTTTCCACGGAAAACTGTAATCTATATAATTACATTTCCTTTTTTCTATTAGAGTAATTTATTCGCTTGACCAATACATAGTTGGATGAGCGTAGCGATCGAAGCGAAGATTCCATTTCACTACACTGGAGAAAAAAATCCGGAATGTTTTTTTTTTTTCTTTTTTTTGTATTTGTGTCTGTTTGTTAGCACGATTCCGGCTAAACCGATACTCCGATTGCGATGAAATTTTATTGAGACCTTCGAAATCTCTGAACTTAGAACTGCCAACGTTTTTGAGCGCAATCGAAAAAAAAATTCTCATAAAAATTGCAATTTTTACGATTTTTTTCGATTTTAAAAAAATTTCTTCGATTTATAATACTACAACGCTTTGTCCGATTGTAATGATTTTTTCACAGAACCTTTATTTTATGAATTTATATATTCGTGGAAAATTTAAGCGCAATCGAAAATTATTTCTCATGAAATCGCAATTTTACGGGGTTTTCTATTTTAAAACGATTCTTTCGACTTATAACACCTACATGCTTTATCCGATTGTAATGATTTTTTCACAGAACCTTAATTTTATGAATTAATATATTTGTGTGAAATTTGAGCTCAATCGAATAATTATTTCTTATGAAATCAAAATTTTTACAATTTTTTTCTTTTTAAAAATTACGATTAATTAAAAAAATTAAGAATTAAAGTTTATTTTTTATTTATTTTAAATAATTTTTAAAAAAAATCTTCAACTTAGTAATGATTTTTTCACAGAACAGTAAATCCGCATAACACATGGCAGCTCAATGCACCAATTACGCTCATCCAACAACGCGGCGGGACTTAAGCGTTTTCCTAGTAAAAGTATACACACATTATCCTCTTATGAGAGAGATAGTAGAGTGAAGTGAATAATTCTTAATATTAACATAGGTTAATTAATAATAATATTAATGTACAAAAATGAAATATAACTGAGCTTGGGCCTCAACTCTGTAATAAAATAATTGATTGATGAATAGATCGGTAGGTATTTCTATTTATGTTACATTACATTTCATGCAGAGAGATATTCATTGAGTGAGTAGAAACTTTTGGAATTTAAAAATGATTTCATGCTGGACTTAAAAGTTAAGACAGGGGACAGGGTTAAGGGGGGAAAGAGGGACAGGTTCTTGTATTGTTTGGTAGCTTGTTATATAGAGTTAAAGCTAGATATTGTGGACCTTTTGAGAATAGGGTTAGTTTATGATTGGGAATGTGAATTTGTAGATTTGCTCTTGTAAAATGGGAGTGGACAGAGGTGTTTAGAGGAAAAAGATTAGGGTAGGAACGAACAAATATCGCTGCAGCTTGAATAAGAGAGCAGGCCAGAGTAGGTATTCCTAGTTCCTTGAAAAGCTCTCTACAAGTAAATACACGCCTGGAAAATAGTGGTTAGAAGTAGTAGTAGTAGTGGTAGTGGTGGAAGTGTTAGGGATGCCAAATATATGCATTTTATTTTGCCTTAAAATGCCTATTTACATCATTTCATGAGAAAAGGTCCATTTTGAGCATTTTTAAGGGACTATCGGCCTATTTTGATATAATTTGCTAAAACGGATGCAAAACGTGCGAGTGCGAGTGCAGTGTCGTTCTTGCCACATTATCGGGCCAAGCATACGCAATGATTTGTTCGTTGTCTTGTGTTTGATACATCGACAAAACTATTCCCCCCCTCTCCACGAAAATATATTAGTGTAACTGTAATAATTTAATAAAACATTACTGTAAGTAATGAAAACAATAGAATTCGATTAAATTCAATATAGGTCCTTTTTTTAGGTCCTTTTTGCTGTTTTAAAGATACTATTTGCCTGCCTTTTTTTCACTTTGAAAGGTCCTGAACATCCTAGCCCTAATAATTACCATTTTTAATACTTTTGCACTGAAAATAAACACTATACAAACTCTTCGATATAATACTGTTAGGTTTAAAAAGAATTCAATATTGTGAGAAAAAGAAATGCTCATTTCCACGGAAGTGATTAGTAAAAACAACACATGTGAAACATGATTGCAAATTGACTACAAATATTGATAATTTGTTTTTCTGTGCTGTTTTATTTTTACGAATTCAATATTGCTGTGCGATTTTTTATAGCTAGGGGTTGAACCATGGTACGCCAAGTGAAATATTTGTTGACACGTGTGAAATGCAAGATTGATGAAACTCTTAGTTTGACCCATGTCCATGGTTTGACCATTGGTCATCAGTTCTTCACGAATATCTATAATTATTTTATGTGTTGGTCTTTCCTTGATCAAAATGCAGGTGCCTGATTGTCGTATAGGACAGAGAGTGGGAGATATACGTTTCGAATAACTGATCCCTTATCACTGCAATTCATTTGAACGACGTATCCTGCACTTATGTAGTGTTAAATTGAGACGCGTCAAATGAACGTTTAATTGACAAAATTATTCTCTTATCTTCCCGTCTGAGCCCGGGTCCACGCGCATGGCTCTGCTAATCGTGCGAGAGAAGGGGAAAAGTGCACCTCGTGGGGGAGGCAAGGGGGGCACTAGCCCCCCTGGATTTCAGGGGAAATTATAAATTTTGCACCAGGATTTTCGCATTTTTTTGCATTTTAATTTAATCATAATATACTTTAACAACCCAAACTCCGATAAAAAGTGGTGAAAATTAAAAACGCCCTGCCGGGCTATTTGGGGGGTATTCAATTTGTTCACGCACCCTCCTTACACCAGGATAAATGTGTTTGATTTTAATTTTTTAATAACCTATTTTAACAACAGAAATCAGTATTGTAAGTAAGTATTGAATTTAAAAAACTCTCTACGGGGCTCATTGGGGGGCTTTCGCCCCCGAGCCCCAATTACTTCAGAATAAGAAAAGTGTTGTTTCATGTTGCTCCCCCCCCCCCCCCCCCCTGGAATAAATCCTGGCGGCGCCCATGGTCCGATATCCTCTAAATCCAAATAAACTAACCTATTTCGCATCAGTTTAGAATTTAGGCATCTATACTATTTTTTCGACAATTTGTTCTTCTCGTGCAGACAATGAAAAGGAGCTAAGTAATAATAATAATAGTAATAATAATAATCAAGGTTCTCGAGTTGACCATGATTAATGAACCTTAAAATACATATCGGTATAGATCAAACCTTCGTAAGGAAATAAACAATAATGAGAGGACTGTGTTGAGAAATGCGATTGTACGTTTGTAGCCTGAAATTGACCTTGCACATTTATTGCGTGTTCCGCTATCCGCATGCACACAACATTGCGGATTTTCCCTCGGAACTTGGCACGCCACGCCCGACTAAACTGACCCTTGTTTGCTATAACTTTGTTTTGCAATAAACGACACCTCCTTCCGCATATCTTCTGTTTGGGCTGATCGTTATCTCAAGTTCAACTTCCTCCTTGATTCCAAAGTTCGTGTGTACTTGGTCTCATCATAGCAAGTCTTCATGCGTCGGAGGCGTGTGCTCAGCACACTGTGGTTGCCCCACCCCCACGCAATTGATGTATAAACAACATTCGTACCACTTTTCATCCATACACTTATTATTGCATTTTTTATTGATAGTTCGACATAGTTCGTAGTTCTAAAACAGCAAAGAAATAATAATATTTGTTGTATAGGAATCAAAAATCATGTTCATATTTTATTTGTATTTCTCACTCAACTCAACGGATTTGAAATTTTCTATCATTGTATTGCGGGCACCTTAGACAGTTGGTTGGTTTTCGGGTTTCATTAAAATCCAATTTGAAATTTGTCATTATCGTAGGGTTTTAGGTACCTCACCTCACATCACTTCCGGGTGAAACATGAGTGAACTGGAAACGCTCAAAATCTCGTACTGGATGTTAGTTGCTCCTTCTCCTCATCCTCATCTTTGTGCCCGATTGGTCACTTTCCATCGCCTCCTGTTTCTGACCAAGACAAATTTTGCATGCAAGTTATTATAGAAGTGGAAGGCATACGCGATGGTTTCTTTATGTAACACTAGACCTAAGCCTTTTATAAGCCTCATAAATATTATTAAACGAGGGAGCGGAGCGACCGAGTGTCTCCATTCAACTCAAACGGCTCTCATTGTGATTCTGTCTGTCTGTCTGTACGTCGAAAATCAGCCGAACCGCTGAACAGATTAAGCTGAAATTTTAAACAGACATCCGGTACGAGTATACTGAGAACTGTTAACAAAATCAGCTTGTTCCATTGCGATTTAAGCCTACAATAATAAAAATGTGATTTTTTAAATTATCGATAGCATTGTTTAGTTAGCAGCTAGCGGAACGTAATTTGTGTGGCTTACATGGCACAGTGGTAAGCATTAAGCCTACCGCACGGAGGGCTGGGGTTCGATTCCCGTTAGTTTCGAACTTTTTTTATATTTTTACATCCACATATTATTTTTGAGGGGTGTTAATGGAACAAAAATTAGGTGATTTTGTTTCATCTTGGAAATTTGTTAATGTTTTACGCTAATACGTTTTGAACACGATTCGCATTTTAAATGTTTCAATTTAAATAACTAGGGAAACGCCAAATTCGTTGTTAACGAGTGAGTGAGCCATGTGTTGAGTACTCGGTATCAATCCCCATGCTGGCTCGATCCAGCCTTAGGTATAGGGGAGGAAAGGGGATGTTCCCGGGTACTCAACACTTGGCTCACTCACTCGTTTGACAACGACTTTGGCGTTTCCCTAGTGTTATCCCAGAACTTTATTAAACGAGGGAGCGGAGCGACTGAGTGTCTCAATTCAACTCAAACGGCTCTCAATCTGTGATTCTGTCTGTCTGTACGTCGAAAATCAGCCGAACCGCTGAACAGATTGCGCTGAAATTTTAAACAGACATCCGGTACGAGTTTCCTAAGAACTGTAAACAAAATCAGCTTGATCCACTGCGATTTAAGCCTACAATAAATAAAAATGTGATTTTTAATAATATCAATGGCATTTGTTTCGTGGCAGTTAGCGGGACGTGGTTGACGTGGCCTGCATGGCCTAGTGGTAACCATTTAGCCTACCGCACGGATGGATGGGGTTCGATACTCGTCAGTTCTAACTTTCTTTATATTTTTACACCCACATATTATTTTTGAGAGGTGTTAAATGGGGAATAAAAATTAGGTAATTTCGTTTTATCTTGGAAATTTGTAAATGTTTCACGCTAATACGTTTTGAATACGATTCGCATTTTGAATGTTCAATTTAAATATTATTGTGGCAATCAGAGTGAGTTTCTGTAAGGTGACCAGACGGTCCGGTTTTAGAAGTCAAAACACTTGGCTAACTCACTCGTATAACAACGACTTTGGCGTTTCCCTAGTAATAATCGTGTGTAATGTTTGTGAATTGAACTGTGAAAGGAATTTCGTGAAGGTCAAACATAATCACCAATATAATAATATTTATTAGACTCTATGGGTTCATCAGTACATTTCCCATATATCTAAAAATTGTCAGAACATTAAATTTGTCAAAAAAGGTGTCATAAGTAAGATGTCTTTATATTTCCTTACCTTATATCAATCATCATATTGCGGAAAGTACCTCACTGATTAAATCGTTTCAACCAATCTAAGAAAATCAACGGTTAATACCACCTTGGGAATTAAATTCTATTTTCTTATCAGGGCACATTGTTCAATTCTTGGAGCTTGTTATTACGTACGTGTACTCGAAGCCAACAACACGCGTTATCTCGTGCCTGTGACAGACGTGGATGGTACTGACGAATAATAACAGAACACGTGCGCCTTTTATAACTGAAGTTCACACTATGACATGGCAAACAACGATTTGATATGAATTGTGGCATCAGCGCCGATATATTATAGAAACTGATCATCTATGTTCCCGATTGAAAACTTTCATTGTTGTTGCTGTGTCATCAGGAACTGACAATTACATGCCCATAATAAGCTGCATAATATAATATGTAACGTTTAGGTGACTCGCTCCTGAGTGCCGATGGACCGCTATGTGCCGTGCCATACTCGATATAATAATGTGGACAGATACAAGACTGATTTTCAGTGACATATCTGGAATACGGCCATATATACTTATAAAAATTACTTTAAAAATTTTTTATTTATTAAAAATTACTTATAACATTAATTCACAAATAAATGTGGCTCACCCCTGCCCTACAGTTACACACAGTATAGTTGCGTGCGCTGCATCTAAAATTGTTGCACCGTTATCCGAACACACGTGTGCAAATAAATCTTATAACCCAGTGTATTTACAATATACTGATTACGGACTTATACTTATACTGGCTAAAAGTCTTGGAAACAAATTGCTTTTCGGTAGTTGCTGCAGATTGTCATATTGTTATGCGTATGGAAAATGAAACACGGATCTTACGCAACAGAATAGTATTTTGTTGTTAACTATTGATAAACACTATAACTTAGAATCGGTCCTTTATTTCGCGTTAATAATTTGGGCAGAAATGGCTTCAAAATCCGTTTTTGTTCAAACAGCTTCATTGTGATAAACGTAGTATGTAACTGCTTTTAGCTCCTACACAATTGTATATTAATGTAATTTTCTTTACACATGTACATAAATTATCCTTGAAACCTTGATTAAATACCCGCAACATATAACATAGCATAGGCGTTCCTGGGACAAGTGTATTGTCCCCTAAACTTTTATACCGTGAGCTTAAAAATGTATATGTTAAAAATATTATTTAGTGGCAGAGTTTACGGTTACGATTTTTATGAACCACTAAATATATACATAAACGTACGTAGCCTATCACGGCCGATAACGAAGATAATATTGTTCGGTGAGGATGGATAACTTTGTAGTTGGGCAGTGAACTAGAATCTACATTCTAGATGACCTAGACAGCCACCTATACCTAGAAGGTTTTCTCATCATGAGCAGACATGGGCGTTGACGATTGCACCATGCCCCTCGTCTGCCCTTCGGTTAATTTACATTCCCCCGAGAAATTTCAGTCGTAGGTAGTATACTAGATTTATGCTCCATAATATCGTATATTTAATTAATTATTCATACGCCCGCGGGTGAAATCAATCTTAAGACACTTGTCGCCAACTGAAACCTGTATACGCACGTGTCAAACTACTTTAGTTTAATCTTAAAATTTAAAGCACTTTCTTGAATGTAAAATCTAAAACTTGTACAGACTCCAGTGAGAAAGTGACAGTAAAATAAGCCATTTTACTAAGTTATCGGGATTTTTTCTGTAGCAGACGCCGATTCAAAGCTTCGACCTGTATCTGCGTTGTACGCATTTATTAAATGTTCTTTACGCTAATTAATAATACCATTCACAACTGAGATCTTAACGCTAAAGTCCCGTCGCGTTGATGGATAAGCTTTTTTTTTAAAAAAAATTAGTATGCATGGGATCTCTTTACTTCTTCAAGTTCCATTGCAAAATCATTTTTGTTAAATTAGAATAATTTTTATAAAGTACTAATTGCAAGGGTAATTAGAATGTCAAATATCTGTAGGCCCGAAGATTGGTACTACATCACCATAATCTTAATGTCCATGTATAATATGAACGTTGTAGCCCCACCCGTTTGGTCAGAATCAACCCAAATGGCACGAAAATATCGCACTAAAAATCGGGAAAAATCGTAAAAGAACGATATTCATGAGAAATATTTCTTCGATTGTACCCAAAAACAATGCACCCTTAAGTTCAGAGATTTCGAAGGTCCCCTCCAATTTTCATCAAGATCGGATATGCCGTTTGCCTGGTAGTTAGCTAACAAACAGACAAAAAAAAACATCCGAGCTAAATGTTTTGGGGGTCAGTGAAATTGAAGTCTTCGCTTCGCTCATCCAATTATATCCAGCCCTTGATTTACTTCTGGTCGAGGGCGTACACGTTGATGATGGATTTTATAGTGGGCAGCTAAGACTGTTCTATACCTGCCTAACTAATAACACAGATAAATCAACCGTCGGACTTTCTGTACCGTATACAATTTTTATTTGTGTTTAAAATTGGCTCCTTTCGAATGGTTGGTGACCTACATGCGCCGTAATGGACAGGGAATAATTTGTCAGAACAGTGGATTTAGTAAAAATAATAAACACTCGTGTGGCCCTTGGGCTACGTATATCTCCCTTGTGACATGAACCCTATTCCCTGCGGCGTCTACGTTTCTGGAATACGACTTAACTACGTGGGATATGTTGCTTTCCACATTGATTAAAGTTAAACTCGGGTTTCCTTCATATTGACGTTCTGCGCTTTTCGTTCACTTTCAACCAAATATTTGACCAGTTGCAATGAACATCTGTTACTAACAGTACACAACCATGACAAACACACATATCTAAGATACGGACAAAGTAGGCCTTCAACTACTTTATTCCGGTACGGGAGTACCCCAACCCAAATAGGGAGCGAAGCTACTAAATCAACACATTGTTGAAAAATAACACACAACATCTTATCTTGCATTCAAATCCTTCAAATTTTTTTGTTGAAAATTTTCATTTTTTTTTTTTTTACAATTTCCTCTTTTATTAGATACAAGTTGATTTTAGGGCCTATATATATATATATATATATATATATATATACAAAATTACAAACACATTTTACAGACCTGATAAAATAGTTCCTTTCTCTAGTACATTTTAGGCCTTCCCAGGGATACAAAGTTGCCAGGGTTAGGGATAAACATGGCTACTGGTGATAATTGTTTTATTAAATATCATTGTACTTGTACATAACAATATATAATATGTACTCAGCAACACAATAAAAAAAACAATAAACAAACAACAATAAAAGCATTTTATTTAAAGCATTTTACAACAATTACAAATTTCAATTACAATTTCATGAAAATTTTCAAGCTTTTGAAAATTTTCAGTGAATTGAAATTTTCAACGTTCCATCACTTATCTCCACTGAGTATTGAACCCGACACTGCACCGCTGTCCGGGCAGATGCTGGTCATTCTCTTCATTTCTGTATCATAGATACCATCATAGCAGTGTCATAATAGCCTACTATATCAAAAACGAGTTTAATAATATATTGGTTTTGTAGTAGGCGCTATTATGTCTTATAGGCAGATTCTTCCGTCTTCACGCGTTAAAATAGAATTTAATCTCTGTACTTGTATGTGCTAGACAATTTACAGTTAATTCAACCCTATCAACTGAAGTCAAATGATTGATTGCTTGATTTAAAAATAAATAAAATAATAAAATTAAAAATTAAAATTAAAAATATATTTTCATATCATACACGTGTGTGAGTGATCTTAAAATAGGATTTTTGATTTTTAATTATAAAACTTTAAGTCATCTGTAGGCCTACTTGTATTTTGCTGGGTGTCGAAACGTCTGTGCAACGAGCCCCTTCCTGACCGTGACCTCATTTCTTGTTGCAGAATATTCGTGAACAGAAGTCTCCACTTGGAGCACATCAAGTTCTATGGATTCGATATGGACTACACATTGGCGGGTGAGTTTAGACATATATATATATTTAAAAAACTTAATTTTCGAATAAAAATGTTCTTTCAGTTAGTTAGTCGACTTGAATCATGACTAGTATTCTTAATTGACACATAGATGAGAGAACCCAAAGTAGGGCTCGAAGCGTACAGCTGTTACATACAACGTTCCGTGTTGTTGGTGGAGGTGCCGGGTCGGTGAGAATCCTACCCTTTGAGTGAGGCTAGCCCCGCCCCTCACAGCAAACTTTATATTGCATACTTGTTGAAGAGCAATGCCTGCATGCCAGTTGGAGATCATGCCCGGTTTTTATCGGAAGACGGGACACACAGAAGGAGAAACGGAAAAAGTTAAAAGCAGGGAATTTTTGCTACCTATAGTATTTCATTTGATTTTAAAATTAATAATATCAATACTAAGGTCCTAGGGGTCGGCAACGACTATAATTTTAATTGGCAGTTTGCCTATTAGGGTTATTAGGGTGGCGTATAATTGCAATTGGCAGTTTGCCTATTAGGTTGGCGTATAATTGCAAGTGGGAGTTGGTCTTGGGTGGCGTAAAAAACAGTATGGGGTTACGCATCAAACGCGAAGTTACCATTCTTTCCTGGTGAAGTCTTGTCGGCTTGAGATAATCATTTTTAATAAATTAACATAATTCATAGAGATACACAGCAATTGCAATACAATACATGTTAATCATGGAATCAATTTAACTAGGAAAACGCTAAAGTCCCGCCGCGTTGGGGATGAGCTTTTTTTTAGTTTTGCGGGGATATCTCACTTTTGCAAGTGCTTTGTTTTTCTGCCGACGCAATGTAGGTGATTGTTGTAAAGTTTCTAGTTTTCTTGTTAATTTGTTATTATTTAACGTTAAATTTTACATTAAAAGCTATTTTTCTATGGATTCGGGCTAACCTTTTTCAACTTTTTCTTTCAAAAGGTACTACATCACCATAACCTTAATGTCCATGTATATATGAACGTTGTAGCCCCACCCGTTGGTCAGAATTGGCCCAAATGGCACGAAAATATCGCACAAAAAGTCAAAAAACTTATATTAAAGCTTTATTTCTTTTGATTCTAGCTAACTTTTCATTTTTTTTTCAGAAAGAAATTTGCATCACCATTACCTTAATGTCCCATGTGAAATAAGAATGTTGTAGCCCCACCCGTTTAGTCAGAATCGGTTTCCAAATGTCACGAAAATACCGCACTAAAATCGAAAAAAATCGTAAAAGTACATATTCATGAGAAATATTTCTTCGATTGTACCCAAAAACGTGGCAAGTCTAATTTCAGAGAAAACGAAGGTCGTGTTCAAATTTTCATAAAGATCGCATTTTGCCGTTTGCCCGGTAGAGAGCGAACAACAGACGAAAAAAAAAAACAAAAAAAAAAACAAACCAAAAAAAAAAAAACCGGAGCTAAATTTTTGGGGGGTCGTGAAATTGAAGTCTTCGCTTCGCTCATCCCAATAATGTTTATCACATTGATTGCATGCAGTAAAAATAATAATAAATACCGGTAAATAATAATAAATTAAGAGAAGTGGGTTCGAATCCCGGATTTGTGTAACATCCGCGCATTGGTCATTCCCATCTC
The DNA here is from genome assembly GCA_024449915.1 of Sweltsa coloradensis. Classification (NCBI taxonomy): domain Eukaryota; kingdom Metazoa; phylum Arthropoda; class Insecta; order Plecoptera; family Chloroperlidae; genus Sweltsa; species Sweltsa coloradensis. The sequence goes on from JAMZAV010001911.1 coordinate 224,208, forward strand.
TCATCTCATTGTCTCAAATTGCATTTAGCGCGTCTGAAACAACCCAATTAACCTTAGTTACAGTTAGTAAAGCGAAGAAATGGAGCCATTATTTCTGGAATAGTGTGTAAATGGAATTATCATCAGACTTACGGGCACTAAAGGTTTAATAGCGTGATAACTTCTCTCTCGCTCACCATTAGATCTGTCAGTGTCCACTCTAGGATGTATTTTTGTGATAATTATTCGAATTACCTCACACTGTAGACCTCTGTGTGTAGGCGGTTGCGTGACAAGACAACTCATCTATGCTCCTCAGTCGTCTATATAGGCCGTAATGGATTTAATGGTGCGTGTTGTTTTATGATTGTATTTTAATGCAGTGTAGTTGTTTGAGGCGAGTGGTGATATAGATAAGGACGATGGACAATTAACAAATATATTATATACAGACCCTATATCGGAATGTGAGTCCACGCTTCTTGGTTCGAGGCCAGGTAGATTATTGGGTGAAATAAACGGTATTGGAGTTCGGATTCGTAGCATCTTGGTTTGACTACGTCCGTGGGCACTGGGCAGATCTTATAGTTCGATGTTGGCAACCTCACTCTGACCCTTGCAGATAGTTGGATTTGTCACGAGGGAATGCGAGCTTATTGCGTGTGCGCTGGTTATTTATTTGCTTACACCGACCAACCACACTTCACGACAAAATTACATTTATTTAGTACACAAGTCGGTGGTCTATCTGGACGCCGCGACGTCCTCGCCGGCTGGTCAACATGTAGCGTCGCCTGGCGGTCGGCCATGCCCCGCGCGCGATACAGATCAATGAGCTAGCCGCCCTGCACTCAATGCGCGTAGTGTTGAGGGAAGAGATTGCTTGCCGAGCAGCTGGCATCAAGATGTATAATTAGCACAGGTTGGACGTGGTACATGAGCCTTTTCGTTGAATCTGGGGAAATCATGCAGAAATTCCTTACGCTGATGGATATCGCGCACAAGTCGCTGTGTGTACACTAATCGTAAAATACGTTCCCTCGTCCTACGTTTGCCTGAACTAATTAGTTCTATATTTACCCTGTAAACGTAAAGTCTCCCGTGGGTTGGATATTACAAACAGTTCAACCTCGCAAAATAATTAAAATGTGTATTAATTTCTCCATGTTCACAAATTCAGATTGACGTTTTGCGTCGTTTCGAACTCTTGGGTCTTGGTAGAAACTGGACGTTATATATTATTATTATTATTTATTATTATTATTATGATTATTATATTATTATTATATATTATCACGGACAGTGAGAAGGGAGAAGCTCTTAATCAATACTATGGCAAAGTTTTCCCACTGAAGGTATTTGGGGATATGAAAGTACAATTAATAACGATTGGGATGATAGTGAGGTGATAATAAATGATAATGACATCATGAGCATAATAACTTAAAAATAACAAATCTCCGGGGCCTGATGGAATAAATAATGTGTTTATAAAAAAAAGCTGGATGGGGGATAGTGCCATACTTCAAGAAGTTATTTCAAAAATCTATAGACATGGGAAAACTTCCAGAGCAGGGAAGAAGGCTATTGTTATTCCAATTTAAAAGGTGGAGGAAAGGGCCGAATAGATAATTATAGACCTGTCAGTCTCACGTCTTCAGTTTGTAAAATCATGGAGAGGATAATAGATATTAAAATTAAAAATATTATTGAAGATGAAGGAGGAATAGCAAGTACACAGCATGGGTTTCGTAAGGGTTATCCTGTGAAACTCAGGTAAACAGGTTTCACTCAGGACATAGCTGATACACATGACAAAAATGGTAGGGTTGATGCAATATATAGTGACGCTCAAAAAGCATTTGACAAAGTAACACATAAGATTTTAAATGGAGAAATTCGGCAACAAATAAGAAATAATAAAATTGTGAAATGGTTGGGGACTTTTTGAGTAATAGAACTCAAAGAGTAAGAGTAGGGAATGCAATTTCAGAAGAGATTGACGTTACTTCCGGAGTACCTCAAGGCAGTGTGCTAGGACCAAATTTGTTTATATTTTTATAGATGATATACGATAGGAATTAAATCAAAGGTTAGACTTTTTGCGGATGATGGAGTGTTATACAGGGGAAATAACGAAAGAAGAAGATGTTAACATAATTAAAGAAGACTTGACAGTAATTGAAAAGTGGGTAGATATAAATAAATTGGGTTTGAATGTGAGTAAATGTAAGGTTATTTCATTTAATAGAGCTAAGAAAAAAGCGGAAATAAATTATAAGTTGTGTGGTAAAACACTAGATATTGTCATCAAGTACAAATACTTGGGAATGTTCTTGGATAACAATTTAGATTGGGGACAACATGTTGAACATATAAGTAAAAAATCAATAAATTCTCTAAATTTTGTAATGAGGCAGCTAAAAGGAGTTCACGTAGAAATAAAAGCTAAAGCATATAAATCTCTAATAAGACCAATTTTGGAATTTTGGAAGGATATAAGGATAAAATAAAAAAAGCATTAGACAAGGTTCAGCGATTAGCAGCAAGGAGAGTAACTGGAAAAGAAAAGAGGTGGAGATGGATAACAGATTCTAAGGGAAGGAGGATAAGAACTTATGATAGTGTTACAAAATGATAGAAGATTTAGGATGGGATTCTCTGAAGATGAGAAAAAGGAAAAAACAGACTGTGTAACTTATTTCGTGCTACGAAAGGAATGAAGGGATGGAATGAGATTAGGGGAAAAAATTTGTAAAAGGATTTTAAAAAGGGGAGGAAAGACCATAACTGGAAGTTAGAAGGTAATGGGTCAAAGAAGGATGTTTGGGAGGTGGTCATTTCTCAACAGAACAATTGTGGAAGGAATATAAATGCCAGCTGCAGCTGTTGAGGAATCCAAAGTGAAAAGTTCAGAAAATGTTGGAGGAAGTAGATAAAGAATAATATTGTTAGGTCATGTTTTAATTTTTATATTGTAATTAAAGTTAATTAAAAAAAATTATGTTAAGGGTGTTTGAAGAGGTATACATAGAATACCATTTACGTTTGGGAAAGCATTTCTGAAACATATGTAATCATGGACGTGGGTTCGAGATCCGCCTGTAGGGCATTACATTTCCTAATCCTTCATCGTCCGGATTCGGGAACAGCACGCAGTATATTCGCTTTACCATATTAGAAAAAATCCCTATCTCATTCTCGGGGTTTGAAACCTCAGCGACGCAACAGCTTGATTTACTTAAATGTATTTAATTTCTCTATGTATTTGTACTACGAAGGCAAAACATATTACAATTACATTCGTGTATACTTCTGTATAAATTGCACTATTAATCCTTTACGCATTGACACAAAACAGGCTACCATAAACTTGATGACATTTATGACAGCCAGCCCATATCATACTCGGTTCGAACACTCGGTATTATAATTTCTATGTTGGGTGTAGCAAACAGCCACAGCAATTAACCTTGCTCGATAAGGCAGCATTCCATTGCAATTCTTCCTCGATGCGTTTATGGCAAGTGACAATTAGAGGTCGTGTGACTCATGCCTAATGTAGGTACTAATTATATTGTTCTTTGTTTACCGTTCGAAGTGTTGTAATAGTTTGTATTGTGATTAGACACACGTTTATGAAGTAGCAATTTCCTTGTATTGAGATGATAAGCGAGTAGGGCCTACTCATTTCCTTTGTGAGTTATTCTCACGTTAATTCTCGTAAATCATTCATTAGAGTTATCTGCCATTAGAAGAGCGTAGCGAGCGAGAAGTCTCCGATTTGACTATCACTTGAAAAACACTTTCTAATTATTTTTGGTCATTTGTTCTATTGAAATTCTCTCTTTTTTTACTTCTCCGATTTTAATGAAATCTTCGAGGTTTCTTTCGAAATCATGTAAACTATAGAGCTATTCTCTATTGTGATTTTAGATACTATTGAAATTCGAAATATCTAATCTTGTCTTACCTCGTTTTAAGTGTGATTTGGTTTTGAATGTGAAGTTTGTATGTGTTTGTATGTGCCTAGACTAGACCTAAGTATAATTCTTACCTTTTATTTTTATTATCCCCATTAGGCAAATGTAGCTGTATTATATTTATTTATTAATATGTTATGCATAAAACCTATAGAGATTGTATACCGGCCCCACTAAAGGGGGCCCTTCACAACCAACTTAGTAGCTAACTTAGCCTCTAACTTAAAGGGTTTTTCTTATGGAAAAACAACACGTCTTTCATGACCAAACTTTGCCTTTAACTTACATTTATCAGCAACCGAATGTTTGCAAACTCCAAGGTTTTACTTAGCAGCTAACTTAACATTAAGCTTTTAACCAATCAGAGAGAGACTCGAGCCGACAATTTCCGTATATCCGATTTAAAACGTAAACAAACAGCAAAAAAAGGATCCCAAGAAAACATCAGCTATTTTTCGATGAAAAGCTATTGAACGAATTCATGAAAAGGGGCCACTGCTATATGCAAAATCTTGTCTTTATACAAAGATAAGAATATAAAAGAAAACATTGGCTATCGATTGGGGCAGAAATGTCAAACTGACCGTCAGTATTTAACGTTTATTGCGGTACTAGGCCTAGCCCCCAGCTATAGGGGTAGGACATGTGAGGTTATGTAAGGCTTACGTCACGTTGTCTAAATAAATACGTTTATTATTTTTACCATCAATTATTGTTTAATAAATGTACAAATCTATAGTCAATCAATTCTATAATGCTACCTAAGTAGAGCTAGGCTAGGCCTACTTATGAATGCTGAATGTTATGTATGTCAAGCATTGGCGCGATAAAAGTAAACACTGCAAAACTGTGTTGTGATTGGTTTAAAAACATCTATCATGCACAGCCATCTAAAGTTAGAGGCGACGGTATGGCTGTAAAGCACTCTGCCACGAGCAAAATCTAGGAGGCAGTGGCTGATAAGTTAGCGGCCTAAATATCTATCATGAACAGCAACCTAAAGTTAGAGGCTAAGTTAGCTGCTAAGTTAGAGGCCTAAGTTGGTTATGAATGAGCCTTAAAGGCTCATTCACAACTAACTTAGCAGCTAACTTAGCCTCTAACTTAAAGGTTTGTCTTATGGAAAAAAAAACACGTCTGTTCATGACCAAACTTAGCCTTTAACTTACATTTATCAGCAACCCAATGTTTGCAAAAATCCAAGGTTTTACTTAGCAGCTAATTAACATTAAGCTTTTAACCAATCAGAGAGAGACTCGAGCCGACCCAAATTTTCCCGGGCATATCGATTGAAAAAAGTAAACAAACAGCAAAAAAAGGATCCCAATGAACATCAGTATTTTTCGATGAAAAGCTATTTAACGAATTCATGAAAAAGGGGCCCCTGCTTTATGTAAAATCTTCGTCTTTTACAAAGATAAGGGAAAATAAAAGAAAACATTTTGGGTATCGATTGGGGCAGAAATGTCAACTGACCGTCAGTATTATTAACGTTTATTGCGGGGTTTTCTAGGCCTAGCCCCAGCTAGGGCTAGGCCATGTGAGGTTATGAAGGTTACTTCACGTTGTTAAATAAATACGTTTATTATTTTAAACCATCAATTATTGTTTAATAAACTGTACAGTCTATAGTCAATCAATTCTATAATGCTACCTAAGTAGAGTAGGCTAGGCTACTTACTGAATGCTGAATGTTATTGTATGTCAAGCATTGGCGCGATAAAAGTAAACACTGCAAATCTGTGTTTTGATTGGTTAAAAAACATCTATCATGCACAGCCACCTAAAGTTAGAGGCGACGGTTTTGGCTGTAAAAGCACTCTGCCACGAGCAACATTAGGAGGCAGTGGCTGTTAAGTTAGCGGCCTAAAATATCTATCATGAACAGCAACCTAAAGTTAGAGGCTAAGTTAGCTGCTAAGTTAGAGGCCTAAGTTGGGTTTTGAATGAGCCTTTATGGAACGGGCACGCTTGTTTGTTGTTATCTTACATTACAATGCTATGTTATGTTCGTGTCCGCTTTTGCAAAATCAGACGTTAAATAAATAAATTCATTCATAAATTAAATAAATAAAAACGTACTATTTAGTAAATCGCACCGCCCATTACAATTTATTGTTTTTACGTTCTAGAGACCCCACTTGAAACGATAAAATAAAATGCTAGGCCTAACTACTTCTCAGTAGGTTTGGGAAAACCTAATTTTTAATATAATTAATTATCTTTTATAGCATTCAGTTTCACCTAAAGAATGTGCTGAAGATTTTAAAATACGACCGAAATGATTGATCAACAATATTTGATCTCGATATTAATTTATGTCGAAGTAGCTTATTTTTTATTACTTTCATTTGCATATTAATTTGTTTTCGGTGAAATTCTCGGCACTTTCCTTCACGTCCTACGTCTACGAGTGCGACTCGCGATCATAGACGATGATAACGGATTATTTGATCGGCGCTCAGAAACAACAGCTGTCGCCTGATCCACCGTAGAGAACATGTGTGTAGGCTATTTCCGAGCACATCTGTGCATGTGGACCGATGTACACGACAAGGCGAATCCGTTTCTGGCCGAGCTTAGAATTTTTTTTAACGGCATTTTGTATACGAGTATAGTAACAAATATTACTGTAATAATCATGGCCAATGGTGACCGGTGCAGTAAAACGCATTTTCTATAGCCTTCTCTGATAACATATTAATATTCTTTACGCATTAATAAAATTACCTCTTCGCCAGTCAGTCAGTAATGTTCTCGTCATGGTCCTACATTACGAAGGCCTATAACCAACGCTCCAAAATGATATAAGTTCAAAATATTTCAGAAGTACTGTAATGCGTTATTTTTAAATAAAGAGAACGTGTACATTACACTACAGTCGTACACGATGGCACAACTTTTTAACCGATCCTAGTGCATGTGTACAATACATTTTATTGGATTGCTTGCTTCATCTATTTATTTATTTTATTTTATTTATTTGTTTATTTATTTATTTATTTATTTATTTATTTATTTATATCACAGCATCACAGTTTGTCATTGTTAGGTATCAGCAGTCACGTGCCTTCGTCGGGAGTGTGGTATTCGTTTCCTTAATCTCTCACAACCATCCAATGGCAAGGTTAGGTTCCGCCTATATCTCGCCCGGACCTGAGGCGTCAAGTGCACGACGCCCGTCCTCGGCCCCTGCACCAGGTGCACGGGACAGACAGACGGACAGACAGACAGACGGGCTATATTTAACCCGCTTCTGTTCTCCGAGCAAGGTCGTGGGAATCTCACGGTTGTTGCGTGCAGAATGGCGCGAAACTCTCGTGGATTGCGTGAGCGCCGTCGCGACGCCCGAGATGGCGTAGCCTCGTGCGAAGTGCCGCTAGTCACGCGTTCGCTTGTCTAGAGTTTGTTTGCCTTCCTTAGTCGCAAATCAATCACGCAAATATCTGCGCTCAACCCCCTACAAATTACGGTTTGGTTGAAACCAATCAACACACAATAGTCCTTTCCATATGCCTAGTCTAAAACAAACCGGAGACTTAATGCCCCTAGAAATGGTTGAGAACACAGACTTGAACTATTTTGGAATTTGGAATAGCCGGATGTACTAGATACATTTGCAGTATGCTCGCCCTCGCAAGATAATAACTCTTACGTTGACAGTTACATGTGAGATTCTTCTTCTGGAGTACCACAGTACTATGAATTATTACACCAAGACTCGGTCTGGGCCCTAAAGGAGGTCTGAGTCCTACACAGAAAATAGCCAAAAACCGAAAAGAAAAAAAGGTTTTCGTTGTAGGTAATTTGTAAATTACAGTTTTCAGTTCGGGAAAAACAACGGAGGTTTCGGATCGAACCGGTTTGATGCCTTGATTTTGGATTTCCACGCACTGTAGTACTCGGCGTGTCACTCTCTAACCAACCCATATGCCCAAGTTCTATACAAGGCCCGTGACACTGTATGGCCTAGTGTTATATAGTCCACCGGTGAGTATCAATCACCCTCAACTATGATGGTGGAGGTGCCGGGTCCCTACATATTCCAGCACATTGTGTATCACTCACAACTATGATGGTGGAGGTGCCGGGTCCCTACATATTCCAGCACATTGTGTATCACTCACAACTATGATGGTGGAGGTGCCGGGTCCCTACATATTCCCAAAGTACATTGTGTATCACTCCCAACTATGATGGTGCAGGTGCCGGGTCCCTACATATTCCAACACATGAGTAGTAGAGTATATTATTCCCTGAAACTAGAGGCGAGCTCTGGTCGATGAGAAACTTCCCCCTTTCCATCCCCTTGCCTGTGCCTGGTTCTGTTCAGCATGGTTATGTCATCTTTACATCCCGTAAACAGGCTGAGAGTATGGCGCATTATGAGTTAGCGGTTGACACACACTGAAACTAAATAAACCGCAATGCTGTGTGACCTCGCAAGTTGCAACCATAAACAATGAGCATAAAATAATCACAATTTAAATGTTCATTTATACTTTGACACCATTTTTGCCGATTGGTCAAACTGCAACGCAAATGTTTATGTGGAATTTCATTGATAACAAATTAATATGCAATGGAAAGTGTTCTAAAGAAAAATTTTAAGCCGTGTTGAATGTGGTTTACGCTTAGGTTGTTAATTTTAATAGTTAAGTAATTACCTAGCATCAAAATTAAACTAAATATTCTCTTTTAAAAGTAATTTAAGTCCGATTCTTAACATTTTACATTGTACTATTCATGTACACAATTATTATTGAGCACATAAGAGTCAAATGACAAGCAGCCATAGGCCTAGCCTTTTATATATATTTTTTATAGATTCGTTGTACTGGTATGTCAGCCCATATTTTAAATACGTAGGTAGCAAATATTCTAAAAAAACACTTGTGCTAGCTTGTTTTGGAACGTTGGGTACACTCGCTGGAAATACTTAAATAGGAAATGTCTTGTTCTGTTGCAGAGTACAAATCGCCTCAGTATGAACGGTTGGGATTCAACCTAGTCAAGGAACGTTTAGTGTCTTTGGGTTATCCACAAGAAATTCTGGAGTTCGAATATGACCCCTCCTTTCCTGTCAGGTGAGACACTGTTATTTGTTAAATGCAGCTTGTATTTAATTTGTGGATTCTTAATTATTTATGATTTACTGGTATTTAATTATTTTTTTAATTTTCCACTCTTGTTTTGTTACAGTAGATCATCTTAATTAAATTTATCATAGTGCAAGAGATAGGTGGTATAATATATTATCCTATTGATATGTCTTATCTCACACAACAAGTTTTGAGGAAGGTCATTTTTAAACAAATTTTCAAAAAAAAAAAAAAACAAAGCAAAAATTCCATTTAACTACACTGGAGAAAAGAATCCGGAATGTTTTGTTTCTTTTTTTCTGTTTGTGTTTTTGTGTGTTTGTTAACACGATTCCGGCTAAACCGATACTCCAATTGCGATGAAATTTTGTGGAGGCCTTTGAAATCTCTGAACTTAAAACTGCCACGTTTTTGAGCGCAATCGAAAAATTATTTCTCATGAAAATCACAATTTTACGATATTTTTCGATTAAAAAAAAATTCTTTGACTTATACATGCTTTATCCGATTGTATTGATTTTTACACAGAACCTTAATTTTATGAATTAATATATTTGTGTGTAATTTGAGCGTAATCTAAAAATTATTTCTCTTGATAATCGCAATTTTACAATATTTTTTATTTTTATAATTTCTTCGACTTATAACACCTACATGCTTTATCCGATTGTAATGATTTTTTCACAGAACCTTAATTTTATGTATTAATATGTTCGTGGGAAATTTGAGCGTAATCGAATAATTATTTCTCATGAAAATCGCAATTTTACGCTTTTTTTCGTTTAAAAAATTACGCTCATCCATCAACGCGCCTGAAAAAACGTTTGCAAAGCTTTCTTAGTCTTTTAAACAATATGCATACACAGCTCCATTTATTTCAGTCAGTAGTCACTATTTTGAGTAATCATTTGCCAAATTGTTGCTAGGGAAACATCATAATGGTATTGGTATAAGGCCTACATGCCCAATAAACTAAGACGTTCTACCCTCAACTATGATGGTGGAGTTTCCGAGTCACTACACATTCTTACACAGTGTTACACCCTGAACAAAATGCTTTTACCACTATGTGTAACACATTTGTGTTGATGCTTGGAATACCTATGCAAATATATAGTCAATTATGGTTATATATAACGTAATTTTCTAAAACCCTCCAAACCCTTGTGTAATTCTATCTTGCCTAGCCGCTATTTAATAAAATTTTCTACCCGTATTTGTGTCTTAACAGTTGTGTCTGTTTTATTTTAGGGGTCTTTGGTTCGACACACAATATGGTAACCTCCTCAAAGTAGACGCCTACGGAAACATTCTTGTTTGCTGTCATGGATTCGAATTCCTCAAGCAGTAAGTTTCTTTCAACTGGTATTTTGAAATGAATTGTTGAACATTGAACTTATCAATAGAGACTATTTATAAATGAACACATAATATTTTTAAAAGTGGCTTATTGTGTCCAGATCTCAGGTATATGAGCTTTATCCCAACAAGTTCTTGCAGTTAGACGAGTCACGCGTTTACGTGCAAAACACCTTGTTTAACCTGCCGGAGACCTATCTTCTGGCATGTCTCATCGACTTCTTCACAAACTCGCCACAGTACACAAGGTAAGGAAAATAATTGTTTCAATTAACATATTTCATTTTTTTTTTGAGTTTTTACACAAACGGACAACACCTAAACACAATTGCACACTATCACACACACAGTATAGTGCAATGCACTCACATGAATACTTGTATTATTTTATTATATTTCGTATTAAACTGTATTATTATAATCTCATTTACTTGATAGCTTGTGCATTAATTAGGGCTCCCATTCGTACCGTTTTAGCCGGGACAGTCCCTTTTTTGAGGTGGTGTCCCGGCTACCTTGTAGCCGGGACGCCTAATTGTCCCGTTTTTTAGAATGGCGAACGACCGCGCTATTTTTACGGCTAGCATTTGAATCGCCGCGCCTGCAATGCAACTCTTCACCCCGACCATGGCCAGTTACCAACCACTCACCAAAAACGAACTATAAAGATTCAAGAAGTCAAGGTCAAGATCCAGGCTGCCAACAGTCAGAAGAAAGTGTCATTTTACCGATAAACTATAGGCAGATTTTCCTTTTTTGCGAAAAAGTAACAAGAATATTGAAGGGATTGTTGAGTGTACAATGTGTTTTGACTTTAATATATCTCCTAATTTTCGTTTCAACGTTAACATTTTCAGGAATAGACGCGTAGGAAAGGGGGGGGGGAAGGAGGAATTATCCCCACTTTTTGCCCACTTCAGAAGAGCAATGACCAACAATTTCGACAGTTTCCCATTGTTGTTGAACGTGATCGCGAACGTGATGATGCATTTCAATGGTTGTAACATGATCTATATCGTCACTACCCCATTTTTTTTTTTTATATATATTATATAGTTATATAGTTTTTACTCCTAAAAAAAATGCATTCATTTGGTATCGCATTCAGACCACTTATTTTTCCTAGAACGCACCAAACACACTCTAAAAACCTTATTTTCAAAATTTTCACCTGCGGCGCTGTAGTTGGGGGGCCCCCCGTGCTGGTCCCCTAAAATAGTCCCGTTTTTGGTTTTTTTTTATTATGGGAGCCCTAGCATTAATTCATCACTCATTTTAAGAAAATCCAAAATGGTTATGAGACACATTCAATGTTTTGCATAGAGATTGATCTACTCTGCCTACCATCAGTGTTTTTGGCAGATATTATTGTATTTATTATGTTTGATACCAATATGCATAAACCATACCACCCTAATAAGTATTGAATTAGCATGAATACAAGGTACATAGCTCTACAGTGTAGGTACATAATTCAGCTTCTTCAGACAATTCCATTTCCTTAATGTCCAGAAAACATGCTGAGCACTACTTCACAGAGGAATATCCTCTTCAGATTATGTATTATTTTGCTAGTTTGTGTCCAGTGATCAGTAAATTTGCTTGTTTAAAGTACAATGTGTGTTTGAACCAATTAAATTAATTGATGTAAATATTTTAAGGGAGAAGACTGGCGTCAAGGGAGGCGACTTGTTCATGTCATTTAGGTCAATTTTTCAAGATGTTCGCAATGCTGTGGATTGGGTTCATATTCAGGTGAGCACAATTTGTATTCAGATTCTCACTTACGGCGTTTTCCATTGGCATGCACTCGGCGAGTGCATAGATGTCATTGTTGTCAACCTCCACTTGAATAACATCACAAAACTGAACAAACGAAAAGACAAGTGGCAATCTAGTGCGCACTAGGGTGCACTAGTGCGACCTGAGTGCGGCCAATGGAAAACGCCATTAGTTCAACTCTTAAAATAAAGATAGGTACTAGAGGCAGTGTGCCTGTCCACAAAATCAGTTTGTATGCAAAAAATAGGGAATAGATGTCAATTTTAGGTTTAATTCGACTTCTTTCCAATAAATTATTTTATGTATTCATATTCATCATTCGTTCATTTTAATTGATCATAGCACCAATAAATGTGTCAGCCTGTAAAGATCTGGCTAAATCAGTGTATACCCAAAAAATAGGGAATAGTAGATTTCAATTTCAGTTTTATTTTGACTTATTTCCAATAAATTATATGTATTCATCATTCGTTCATTTTAATTGATCGTAGCACCAATAAATGTGTCCGCCTGTAAAGATCTGGCTGATTACATCTCCCATCTTTACTAAAAGTGAACATTATTTACAAAAGAAAACACAAAATAAAACAAACAATTGGAATATTTATTAAATATTTTGACAAAGTCTGAAAACTTTTCTCTTGATCATATAGCAAAACAAGTACGGTAAGTAACCATTCTAGGATTTGCTTTTGTTATGCAATTTTTTTGTATTTCAGGGTGATTTGAAGTCTCAGACTATTAAGAATTTAGATGAATACGTGAAAAGAGACGACAGGCTTCCGATGTTTTTGAGCAGGATTCGAGAAAGTGGAGGAAAGGTGTTCCTGCTCACAAACAGTGATTACAACTTCACTGACAAAATCATGTCCTACTTGTTTGACTTGCCGCATGGTGCCAGGGTACGTAAAATAACGCTACAAGTCATTTTAAATTTGTTGGTGTGTATTTTTTTTTATATAGGCTATATTGTACATTTTGTATAGTTTTAAACTTTGTACTTAAAATTGTGATAATTTGAATCAGATCTGTATTGATTTCAACCACCAACAACGGAACAGCGGAAAAATCTCCGCTGACTCACTTGCAAGCAGTTTTGAAGCCGCTGAATACTGGCACATTCTTATATCACAATTCAAATGTAGGCCCACAAGTGGACATTTAAAAAAGACATGTACATTCAGACAAATTATACTTCAGATAGTTTTTATTGAAATGAACAATTTTAATTACAGTAATACCATTCATAATTAGTTTAAGATTTAAATAAAATCTGCTCTGTCTGTAAACCAATCAAATAATGTGATGAAGTTAACAATATTCACAATTACATATAACATATCTTTGTAGGGTGAATACATTTATCATTTTAAGTAAGCAAAAACAAAACCTATAGCTGAAATTATACTGTAACCATATAAATAACATATTGTAACATACAAAGCATCATGGAAGATACATTGACAAGGCAACACACAAACAACGGATGAATTAGCTAATACAACTCCAGTTAATCCTCCAATGCACACATCTAAACACTAAATTATTTTATTTTACAGGCAGACGAGCCTCACAGAGACTGGAAAACTTATTTTGATACGATTGTAGTAGATGCTCGCAAACCATTGTTCTTTGGTGAAGGAACAATCCTACGGCAAGTGGACACAACAACTGGAGCACTGAAGATTGGCACTCACATGGGACCATTGCAAAAAGAACAAGTAATTAATTTAATTGTTTCAGTTCTGATTTATGAACAAGAATTTGTTATGCCTACAAAATTTACAAATTATAACATAAAAACTCTTTAGATTTGTCATACATTCTTTGATAAGAGATAGTGATTTTTTTTTAAGTATTATTTTTTTATTATTTTTTTTCCTGTGCAGAGAGGTGCTTCTTTAGCCATTCTTCTTTCTTGCTATTTTGTATAAAATGGCTTCTTTCTCTGACCTGCTCATATCATTGGGCAGGGAGTCAATGTCATTCTGAAATGCGGTGCACCTGAAAAGGTGTGCTTTGTCTTGGGATTCGAAGTTACATAATTTACAAGTTGCCGGTTCGGTGGTGAATCTGTTCAGATGGTGTTGCAGAACGTCATGGCCAGAACTTCAAGCATTCTGTCTTGTTGATGGATGCTAGTTAGAGAGTTCTTGTAGAGCAGCATATCAGGGTGGTAATTTGCTGCTTTTGTGACAAACTGTATGGCTGAGATGCTGTTGCAGAGGATGACAAATTTATGTTTGTTGAGTAGAAAGGTTGGCATTTCTGCAATTTTCTGGGCTGCCCTGGCAAGTGCTGTGGCTTCAGCATCAAAGTGTGTTGCCCCTGCGCCAAGAGGGGTGGCCTGCTCAAAAAAAGAGGCAGTATACGCCGTAACCGGAGCAATTGATGGTTTTGTCTTCGGAGCCATCTGTGAAGACATTCACCCATTCCTTGAGAGGGAAGTGCTTTTTCAAGTGTGCCATTGACAGAATTCTTAACTCATTTAGGTCCAGACCTTTTTTCTCAATTCCATCAATTCATCAATTTTTAAATAAAAATTTACCTAATACTTACTCATTAGTCATTACTGGTACTAGGAGGTTAACTTTATTTTGATATATTCAGCTTGTATTCTAGTAAATCGTGTGGTTTTGAGTTTATTTGGATTAAGGATACTCAACCGATAGGTCATAATGCACCACTCTAGCCTAGGGGGTATGAGGAGGAAAATCCCATGCTAGTCAGAACCAGCTGCAGGTAGTGGGATGGAAAGGGTCGTGGTTGTCATCATCTTCGTTCGTTTTGTCATGTCGTCGTTGTTGGTAAGGTAGTCAAGGGATGGGGAGGTCAAGAGAAGATGGTTTATTATAATGACCTACATTAAGAAGCTAAAAACGTCAATTGAAAGTAAATACTTATTGTGAAAAAAGTATTTGAAATGTATACAGGTAAAGCTACAAATGAGTACAAATTAGTAATAATGTGCTTGTTGTGTTATGTCTGAACTTGTCCGAATTTACGGCTTCAGGGTGGCTCTTCTCGAGCCACAACCGATACTAATTCTCTAGCATTACTCATTCTCTCGCAAGTCTCTTGCGCACTGAACAATGACCATCAAGACATGTCTAACATTAACAACACGTTTATTTGCATTCATGGCCATTCTCAAATATATTTAGGCAGTGCACATTACTGTCCCAGCTGGTGTTTTTAAACTTGATAATTTGCTGTTACTGTGTGATATATTTTTCCTGCTGTGATCTGAAACCTGTAAAATGTAATGACTAACAACCTAACATAAATATGTCACTATTACTAAAAAATCTTGTGGGTTAAGACCGAGAAAGTCTGCCTCTCAACCCCCGCTTTTTGTCCACATAATATAATATTATAGTGCCACTGAAAATAACCTTCCGTTACCTTGTAGGTTTACTCTGGTGGGTCCTGTGATGTCTTCACAGAGCTTATTGGAGCAAAGGGCAAGGATGTGTTATACATTGGAGATCACATCTTTGGAGATATCTTGAAGTCAAAGAAAATCCGAGGCTGGCGAACATTTCTAATAGTGCCCGAACTGGTCCAAGAACTTCACGTATGGACAGACAAGTGTCAATTGTTTGAACAGCTGCAAAATCTTGATGTCATGCTTGGAGATTTGTACAAGTAAGTGTTTTTACATTGACTTACTGAGCACTGAATTGTGTACACATTATTTATAAGTGTATACATTTTATGTTGGTTATGCTGGCATAACTCTTTAAGGTATTCAATTAATTAATTAATATTGCCTAATTTATTTACTTTCTTTGCTTGGTAAAGTGTGCTTGCCACCAGAAAGGTTTTTAGAAACTTACACATATCTATTCTCTTGAAGTACTTCTCATTCTCATTTTCAACTTGCTATGCTAAAGGGCATTTGTATTATAGATAACAAAACAAGTCAATTACATTTTGTTTGCAATTAATTTTCTTCAACAATTACATAAAATGGAGGCTACTTGTGAATTTATTACCTAAATAAAAATTAGGGGTTTCCGGTTGTTTTGTTTTACACAACCTGTGTCATACTGTGTGTGTGTGTCATACTTCATATTGACAAACACTATATTATCGAATATCGTTTTTTTTTTTATACCTATTTCCTGTTATATATTTTGTTTGTCATGAACATCATTGTTTTTTTTTTTTCAGAAATCTAGATAGCAGCACAAAGGAGAAACCAGACATCTCCAAGTTGCGAACTGCCATTCGGGACGTTACACACAAAATGGATCTTGCATACGGAATGATGGGAAGCTTATTTAGAAGC
This sequence comes from Sweltsa coloradensis, assembly GCA_024449915.1. Lineage (NCBI taxonomy): Eukaryota > Metazoa > Arthropoda > Insecta > Plecoptera > Chloroperlidae > Sweltsa > Sweltsa coloradensis. Next base: position 240,707 of record JAMZAV010001911.1, read on the forward strand.
GGCTCTCGTCAAACATTCTTTTCTTCCCAGGTGGTACGATATGCTGATCTATATGCTGCTACCTTCATGAATCTCATATACTATCCATTTAGCTACATGTTCCGTGCACCGGCTATGCTGGTAAGTAGAATCAGCAAAATGCTGATTTTTATTGGGTCAATACAATTTTTGTTGTACCTTTTCTCAGTTTGTATTCTAAGCCCCTAAGTTACTAAGTCTAGGTTATGTATAATACTACCACCAATTATTTTCAATGTGATAAAATGTTTTTCACATTATCCAAAATTTGTTTGTATGATATTGCAAAGTAAAACAATGTACATCATCCATTCACTGGGGATATATCCTATAGGCCTATACTATGTATATGTATGGAGTTACAATGTTAAACCAGAGGATACAATTAATCATATTTTTCATATTGTATTGGCCTACCTAGCTTAACTAGTGTGTACTAATAGGGAATATACCTTAACTTTTTTTTATCACTCCACTACATTAAAGATTTTGGATATATGTTAATCATTTTTATTTTATTTTGATAAGATTTTTATTCGTAAAAGTAAGCTGAAAGTTGCACCAATAATAATGGCGGGAAAAACAAGCCACTTTTAGGTATTATTACGAATTGACCAATAAGGTAATGCCAAACAATGATATTAAGTATTAACTGTGTTATCTAGAAGGCAGTAGGTCATTCATTGATCCAAAGACATTAAACAGCGTTGTGCATTGGTCAACAATGCTCTAAGCGTGCTCTAGTCCCAAATCTTGACGTCACGTGCTGTTTGTGCGGGAAATAAAATACTACAAACTACAAAGTACAAACTTTGTGCCTCAATAGAACTTAAAAAATATTTATCTACTCAAAAATGGTTTTAATTGCAGTAATGGTCTTTTAAAGTGGTTTCCTATCAATTTCTTACACCCACGTCAATATTTGGACTGAGTAAATGTTCTCTATTGTGTAGGGTAGCTGTTGTAATTATTTGTTGTCATTTGTGGGTTCAAGTGATGCATTGATTGTTGAAAAAAAAGATCAAAGGTTAATGTTTTTAAAGGTTATGTAGAAAGAATGCCAATCGGCTGGAGTACACTGGTGTTAGCCCGAGAGTAGTCGTTTGGGGTCTTTTAGACCGACTTTTTTTTTCAACGGTTGGTATTTGTACAGCGCGCGTGCATGGCTTGTCTAGTTCCGCCTACCTTCCCAAAATAGATTTCTGAAGCCAGTGTGCAATACGCGATTCAGTGTTCTGCAGAACTTCAACTAAGATAAGAGGTCCTGTTCGGTTGCTTGGTCTTTTCGACCGCTGCGCGACTACTAAGGGAGGCAAAAATATGCATACTCAATCACTATTATGAGACATGTATTTTGTTATTGTAGGTTGATTATTCTTCAACATACAGTGTTGGCATAATATTACTGTCTTGGTTTACTAATAATTCGAACTACAGGGTGTTTCAAAACATAATTTTATACCTTTTTGTAGGTTTGCAACATTCTGTGTTTGATTGATTATTTATTGATTATTTATTGATTATTGATTGAATGTAATATAACCATATATGCTGTCACATATATGATAAATTATCTTATATTGGTAATCAAAACGTCATCCTAACGTTATTAGCCCATAATAAATAATGCGGTCTAAAGGACCGGGCGCGACTACTAACGTTACAAACAGGGGCGCGACTACTCTCGGGTTAAATAGGATCCAACAGCTTCCCTTCGAAAAGTGATGGTGGCTGTTGAGTTTATTGAAAAATATAGCAACACAAACATATACAAAACAGAAAAATACGATACATTTCGACACAAGGTCTTGTTCACTCAAGAGAGAAAGGTAACAAACTTTGATAATGAGTCTAAAAGGATTTTAATTTTTTCTAACGACTCTTCTGCACATATCATGTTAGCCAAAGCCCAACATGACTCTTGGTGCTGGTGTTGTTGGTGATCTTGTAACCACAGGAATTGATTCTTTGATTGGATTGATACTTGAAAATAATGAGGTACTAAGTGTACAAGAGTTCCATGGTAAATACATATTATAAGTCCAACTTTATTTTCTTACTTCTTTATCCTGTCTAGAAGTATCATGTTATGTATATATTGGATTATTTCATAAGCATGCTCTGTAACAATATTCTAGATGCCCCATGAATCAACAGTGGCCCATGAACAGAGATTTGTCATGGAGAGCCCAATGATCTCTCGCTCACGAGCGTTCTCAGTTATTGAAGACGAAGATGCCGCTTTGGAAAACCACAAGGTATATCAATATCTTCGATAGTTGTTCGTGATGATGAGTAAACTAGGCTACATTATTACATTATAGTAGACGCATGGTTTGATTTGCAAGTTAGGAGAAAGAAATTTTCAATTTAAACAACATGTACTTCGTGTTATTTCTGTCTGTATCAGTATTTGTGTTACTGTTAAGGTATTGTTTTCTCAACAACTTTTCTTACATTCTTGCTTTTATTGCATAAACACATTTTCTTTAAAATTTATTAGAAAATAAATATTTTTTGCATTGCTAAAAGAGACCCATCTGTGTCAGCTTCTAAGTTCTAACATTCTCTTGGTATTTACAGTAGTGATTAATCCAGTCATCATGATAATTGAAGCAGCCCTATTGAATGTTACATACCTGGTCTATGCTTCTAGATGGCGGACCGTTCACAAAGTCTAGTGCCACACCAATTTCCTGAAACGCCCCGATGTGTAACACACAACCACGACGAAGATGGCTCCGACGAGGAATCGTCCGAAGGAAAAGCTGGGTGATCATGCTACATTGTCACTTGTATAGGCTCGGAGAACCCTCGGATAAGTGGTTTGAATGAAAAAACACGCACATGTGCAACTGCTCAGAAGGTTGCATGGTAGTAGACCAGGGTTTGTTTGGTTTTACTTACAACTTTTACTGTGGTCAATTCGATAAAATATAAATAACATAGAAAAGTAATTGACAGAATATCTTTGATACATAGTTGCATACTGCAGGTATGTTATTTGTTTTACTACTTGTGCCATATATTTTAAGTTTAATGTTGTTATGTTTTTGTATTTTTTGCAACTTGGTTAATTATTATTTCCATATTTAAAAAAAACGTTTCACTTGTATGTATATAATTACAAAAATAAAAGTTAGATTTATATCTTACAATACTGAATGATAATACAATAACCCTTTATTGTTCTACTAACATCTTGTTAAATGCGCTGGCTTGAGCATGTCTCTGCACCGCCAATGTGAGTATCTGACTGGGTTGTACCTATAAAACCAATTCCATCCCTCATCATACCTAAAAACTTAAAATTATATAAGGGATATACTCTTGTGTACCTCTTGGTATAAATGAGGGAACCAAATGTCAAGATCTTTGAACATAGAATAAGAACTTATATATTTTGGAAATTGCAACATCAACATTAACCAATTGCATTTAGAATAGAATTAAATTTCATCAAGGTCACATTTAATTCTTTCAAATGAGAAATTGCTTTGCTTTTGACAAAGACTGAATAATCAAAAGTTGAAAAAATATTACATCATTTATATACTACCAACAATGATAACATCCTTTCGCGCACTCAATCTGTTTTAGGTTAACGGCAACCCTGTATTAAGATATCTAACTTGCTTAAAGTAAATTCTCTTTATCTCTAAGATAAAAATGCCACGGAATATAATACCAACAATAAAAAATATGCCTTTAAATAGGCTCCACTATAATTTTGTTTTTGTAATAATTTTTTTGATATTGTTATGATTGTAAGATTGTGGATGAATAAATGAAATGAAATGAAATGAAATGAAGGACAATACTGTTTTTGGGCTCTAGGTTGCTTGTTTTGCTAAAAGTCATTAGTAGAATGAAATGAATGTTACATCAATTGACAATAATAATTAATAATTGAAAACTAATATAACTACCATTTAGCCATCTTTTAACTCCAACTACTAGAAGGTACATGTTGCTCGTATCAATTCTGCAAAATTTTCCACTAGAACTATAAATGTTCCATGTTTGTTCCATGTTTGTTTGTTGTTTGTTCCATCCTAGGTATATAGTATATATGCTAGGTCCTAGGGCTAACATTTCATTTTTATTGACCTACCTATATGCACATTGTCAAATTTCTGCAGTAACTGCATCACTCTACGTTTACCACATATTTTAGTTTGAACTCTAGTTCTTCTAGTTCTAGCTAACCAGTCAATGGTAAGACTTTAAACCGAGCTACAATCTTAAACCGACCTACCAAAGCATCCCAATGTACACTCATGTACAAAGCTTGGTTTCACTCTGCAAAACATATAGGCTGAGGCGTGTGCAAGTCCTGTGTGAAAGTGACTTCAATTAGTTCAATTGTTGAGGTGTTGGTATTCGAGTGGGCCTATCTCAAGTCGGCCAGAGCTAGTTTGAACTATAGCTTGTGGTAAATATAGAGATCGTCACAACAGATGACGGGAAGACAGAACCAAATTGTTAGGTGCACAATAAGGTCTAATTTTGCAATTTTAATTTTACTTACCATTTGAGACTGTGTTACATGTATATGATGAGAATCAAATACCGGTGGATTTAGTAGGCATTAAGCTTGTAGATAAAATGTACCTAACCTATGAAATATCACATACCTCAATGTCTTGGTCTTCCTCTGTATTTTTGTTACAAGCAGTGTTGGGGAAGAAACTTTTAAAAAGAACGCGTTCTATTTTTGTGAACTTTTTAGTGAACTTACTTTTTTCCTTAAAATTAATGAACTTGAACTTTAAAAGTTTTTTCCGAGAAGAACTTTTCAGTTTTAGAAAGTTCATTTGAAAGTTCTTTCCGTGCGTCGAGCAGCCGTCGACGCTTAAAAACAATAACAAATTGTTGTTCCATTGTAGGCATACGTTGACGCACGTTCAGCTGTTTTTGACAAGGTCACGCACGATTAACGAAGCTAAATCGATGCACGCCAACTAATTCGGAAAAAAAACTTGGAAGCTAAAATGCTAAGTATGGTCGAGTGGTCGACGAGAATGAAGTACAAATCATCAACCCACGATCAAAGAAAGCTCAACACTTTCGTAAGACTCGCGAGTAGTTGGTACTCGAACACACCTATGTTTTTCCTCGTGTTTTCTTCTTTTTAGGCCAGCCTTTAATATAATAGTGATTTTTTTTTACAAAAGAATTAAAAGACAGTCTCATTTTTAGACAACTTAATTTTCAAAATTTAGTTTAAAAAACTTGATCTTGACACTGACTTTACAAAGTTATTGCTTAGAAGAGACGCCCACAACACTGGTTAAAGCACGGCTGACAAAGAGTCTACATGGCCAGGATCAGTCCACCGCACCTTGCACCAGGCTTGAATTCAGCTGTGCCACTGCCTCCACTGCTAGGAAGGAAAGGGTATGTAATCTATTCTCGCAGTGTTCCCTCAGTGTTTGTTCCTCTTCATTCATTTATTCCTTTTTTTATCATGCTGTTTTATTTTAACCACCTGCCTTATCCTTGTCTTCATGGACGTACCTAAAATAATTCTACACTAATCTCTTGGCTTGACAATTTAGTTGCCCACGGAAAAAGGATTTTTTCTTGATACAATATTCTTTACTTTGTAATAATTTATTATGTTACTTTTGTTCAATATTTTTTTATTTTTTATTTTAAGATACCCAGACAGGCACTAAAACTAATATTGATTTACTTATATTCGTAGAGAAAGGCAACAGCTTACCTTAACATTTTATACACATGGAGACGAGTAGATGTACAAATACAAGTTATAGCAGGTGACCAATGCTTTGTACACAGTTTGTAATCAAGTTATTATTGAGAAGTGGCCCTTTTTTAAACTTGGGCCCTTTTTGAAGTAATGATGAAGCACACACAGGCTAAACTTGTTGGTTTTACTAAAGTTACTGTTGTCTCCCCCACGAACTGATGTTTGTGCTCTTTAAAGAATAATTTTTTTTGTGTGGGGGACAATAACGCAACATTTCCCCCCCCCTTCCCCTCCACACACACCATAGTTATGCCACTGAGCATACCTCTTGAATGAGCTGAGCCGTGAAAACCTCTATACGCAATAATAATCAGTACGTACTACCTTTGAAAAACATTGAAAGCTGGCCCTGAAAATGCAATATGTAACTTAATTTGATACATTTGTGCACATACAGCCTGTGTACTCAAACTACACAATAACTCGAGTTGCTTCTGTAATATAAATCAAAACTCAAGACTCAAGAGTAATCGTTTGGTTGTGGATACAAGTGGGGCTCTCTGTGGAAGCTGTACGTTATAGTTTTGCAGAAGCTGGCATCTTGTCTAGTGTCTTGATTTCAGATCAATGATTTGTCTTATTTCTCATTTTATTATTTGCAGATGCACAAGTAATGTATTTGTTCATTCATGTACAGACACAATCAGATGTAAATCATGGGGTCTAGGATATGCCTGTCGTTATTAACCTCCCTCGTGAATATTCAGTGTGTTCTGGCATCGTTATATTCACAGGCTCTGTGACAATTGCTGATGTCATCCAACAGGCCGTGGGGGGAAAATGACGGACTTATTTTACTTAAGTATTTGGCCTATATTGGGACTTTTAAACACTGTGCCCTAAGCATAGTTAATAACTTAATATAACAGCAAAGTTTGTATATATTAATGGACACCAAACCTTGCATAACCTTAGCACAGGCTTATTTCTAGTGTAGAAAAATCAATTAGGGACAATTTTTCTAGTGACAAAAATAGGGCACCGTCCACTCCTTGCCAATCCACTGGGTGCTAGCTTAGTGTGACTTTAAAGGTGCCTTTTAGAACAAATCCGAGATTCGGGGAGTGAGTGTCGGTGGTGTCGGTAAAGGATTAGCTATGAATGCCATGATTTACTTCTGACGCCAAGTGTACATAGGCCTAGTATTTAATATGGATTTGTTTTGGATTTGACACAAATTCACTGTGCTCTCTTGTTTGTTGTAAATAAGGTACGTACTATTATTATATGTAACTTCAAGTAGATGTGTAGGATGCTGCCAATGCATGTTATTATTGTAATGTTTCCTTTGTTTTCAGAAATACTATTCAACAAAATTTGTTAAAGACTTGGAGAGGATATGGGACATACATTTCAGGCAAATTCCTGTTTGCTCACCTCACTGGCATCACAGTTGATCAAAATGTTTGCACAAGTTGTGTCAGTGAAGCAGAACTACTGTTGGGTTCTACAGTCACGTGTTGTTAAAAAGCCAAGTAGTAGACCACTTTTGTTAGTAATTGTTTCTGGCTGATATTGATAATGTAGGACTGTAAGGCTCTCCATATTATATTGTTGTATGCACATCGTATGCTTCCTGGACGAGCAAATGGCTAGTAGTATTTGGAAAATGAAAAAATATCCTATAAACGTATTTAGATCTAGATTTTTTTTATTTTATATATCTGTACTACTGTAAAACCAAACAAACTTCTGCAACCTCATCCAAAATTTCGTCTTGGCTTCCTTACAGATGTAATCTAGGACAGGGTTTATGAATTTTCTTATCAACTTGTTATTGGTATTACTGTACTTCAATAATTCTTTCAAATTAATTATATTTTTCTTTTAATAAGTTAACACATTATAAAGTCAAGTACAATACATACATGTACAATACTTGTTCAATAGTTCATTAAAGCTTTAATTTATCAAACTTACAATTACAAACATTTAAAATGAATACAAATTATAGGGATCTTCAATTCAAGACAACTACGTACTAGGTTATACATACCATACTATTTCAAGTACTTACGTATAGCTATAGTATTATTTTAATGTCTTATTTGACTTCACAAGAGCTTGTCTATAAAAGATTCATACTGTACTAAAAAAGTAAGAATTACATGGTGTAACTAGATTCCAAATTACCACCTTCAATTTTAAGTGGTGTAAAAAGTGTCAAAGGTAATTGTGATCAGGTATTTTGCCTCTTGGACAGATTTAAAAAAAAAATCTTTATCGTGTGTTGACGAAATTATGACTACTATGGCTGCCACTAGGTTTATCATTTGAAAATCTACAGTGGGAAGAAATGCAATGTCAAACTATTTCCATTATCAATGCTTAACATTCATTTTTTTTGCATTGAGCAAAAAGTTGTTGGCCAGGTGTCTTTAACAATGTAGACAAACTAAGCAATTAAGTGTTGTTATAAATCGTTGTACGGTGTGCCACTGTTTAGTGGCAAGTCTGTAATTTGGTTCTGATGTTGAAAGTGAAATGAAACTTGGATTCCCACAAACTGTATCAACAGCTACTCTGTCCTTGACTCTATGTAGGTTTGCCTTTGTACAACTGTGAAAAAAAGTGAAAAAAATACACTAATTGTATGTAGTATGTGTATGGTCTCACATCCTACTAAGTCAATGGTGTTCTGCAGTAGGTTTAGCATAAGTGTGCCTTGTGATACATTCGTGCCATCAGATGTCCGGTGTCCCAGTTGCAGTTGATTTATTTTGTTTTAATTTTCACAGTCTAGTTTTAAGAGTCAAGTAATATTCAGTGGGTGTGATTCCCATCAAAGAATCTAGTCTAGCCCTTTTGTGAAGTTGCATGTTTGTTGTGACAATATATCATAATTTGAAGAAAATTAGGATTAACGTGTGGTGTAGTTAGGGTTGCCAACTCTGAGAAGAAGAAAAACCAGCCATGGCATAAAATAGTTTTTGGGTTTAGTGTGAACATCCATAATGTGGGTTGCAATAAGTCTGATGACCAAGCGAGGTAAAATCGGCACTGCGACAGTTTAATAATTAAA